>JAOXYF010000013.1:1687645-1700085 GCA_028565775.1 Sternarchorhynchus goeldii | reverse complement strand
CTCTCTCTCTCTCTCTCTCTCTCTCTCTCTCTCTCTCTCTGTCTCTCTCTCTCTCTCTCTCTCTCTCTCTCTCTCTCCCCATCACAGCCAAGCTCAGGTCACTGACACCCCTGTGTATTGTCCCACGCAGGAGAGAAGTATGGAAGGTGAGGGGCTCTTAACCCTCTCCGCCTTCTGCATTCTTCATTCACCTCACAGCTGGTGCTGGCAGCAGCCGGAGGGACTTTCTCCGATATCCTCCCATTGTCCCGAGCCTGCGTCATGACTGGAGTATGTGGCGGGGGGGCGGGGCCGGCACAGCCCTGGCTACTGGTCCACACAAGATTAGGAGCCGATGGGATTGTTGTGGAGCTACGGAGGGAAAAGCTCAGAAACTCCGCTTCCCGCTCGAAAAAGAGGGAACTGCCGGTAGAATGTCTCCCTTGAGCTGTGTGTTTGTGTGTGTGGGTGTGTGTGAGACCCACGCAGTGGAAAAATGCAACGGGTCACTGAGTTCTGTTGGGTTACATTTTGACTGATGACACACAAGGCAGAACCAGTCATTTTAGCTTGGCTTTTTTCTCACAGACCATTATGCTACCGCTCTACTGCTCTATCACTCTACCGCTCTACCACTTTACTGCTCTAGCGCTTTGCCACTCTACCACACTACTGTTCTATCACTCTACCGCTCTCCTGCTCTATCACTCTACCGCTCTGTCACTCTTGATGAAGGTTATTTTTATTTCATGCTGGTATATTACTGTATCATCTGCTGACATTTACACATATTACACACACACACACACGCGCACACAGGATTTGGACCTTTTTATTAAATATTGTTACTGAAGTAAATTACTTCTACTACTACCACTAATAATAGTTGTTATATTCAAATATAGTTTTAATTCCAAAATCTCAAAGTGCTTCCCATAAAACAAATACTAAAGTTTGCGATGAAGAAAAAAATCAAATGTAATATAAAACATTAAATAAGTGTATATATATAAATATAAAACATTAAATAAGTGTATGTCAGCTTTAAGAAGTACTAATTGAAAATCTGTTGCATGTGACCCCAGGCACGAGGTCTGCTTCATATGAGCTGAGTAAAGGGTTATAACGCTTTATAATAATGCTGTCTTAAACCGACATTTATTTATTCATTGACTTTATTTTTCTTGATGGGTTTTTCGATCGTTGCGACAATAATTGCAACTTCGTGCCATCGAATATTGACTGGCTGTTACATACAAGGGGATTCATATGAGTGTTGCGTGAATAATAACCGCATAGCCGCTAATAACCGCATAGCTGTTCCCTCCCGCTATCACGCAAGGGTCCCGCGCGATGCCGCGGATGATGAGCGGATAATCGGCCCGCGAGCGCGTTTACCTCCGCACATATGTTAACCAGAGAAACCGGAACGGATTGTTATGACCGAGCAACCATGGCGCTTTCGCGGCATTAACACTTACAGTGTTTATATACGTGCAGTTGGATTTACATAAACGCTGTAGGATTCTGTGCAACACTGTGGCTCTTACACCGTAGCAACGAAGTCCATGGTTTGCTTTTCGTACAGCGGTCACGGTTACAGCTATGCTCTGCTGCTATACAGTGATAAAGTACTGCGTGAGATCTGACTGTCGGGATTCACTACTGTCATCCAGCCGAGAAATCTTCAGCATGAATGGCCGAAGGTGTATCAGAGACGCCTGTCAGTTGGTGCGTTTCAGAAAGTGCCAAAATTTGCAAGCAACCAGTAGGGGTCACCAAATACACGCACAGCACGTTTCCTGTTTACGTCCAGCGCATCAGCACAATTAAACCACATTCTCTTGCAAAGACAATAACAGTTGCTGTGATTGGGCCATGCACAATCAGTCACTGACGATGTTTTCAAGTTTCGCAATTATACATTTACAATGACTGAACATGTGGAAAATTCTTAGATAAGTTATTTATTTATTCATCATTTCCAGGACCGTACAAACATACTAATGCAATGCAAAATACATGTGATGAGCAAATGAATTCTTTCAAACATTTAAATTACTGTGGTTTTGTAGACTTTAGATTAAAATGTCATCAAATCAAAGCAATTCGATTTGTATTTGTTCAGAAGTGACTGAGCTACGAGCTTTATGAATGAAGCAAGCATTTGGAATGGTGGCTGGCTTCACCGATGAAGTTCTCGCTACACATTGAGAATCCATTAGTCTGCTGTTGGAGGCAACACGTCCCTCCCCCGCAGTGTGGGGGGGCCCTGGGGCTCCAACCCCTGAGGGGGGGGGGTGGTGGTGTTCTGGGCCCTTGCACTGAGGGACTTGGCTAGAGCCATAGGCACCAAAAAAGAGAAGGAAACTATTAAATCATAAAATGTTGACTTCACTTTTCAAAATGATTGGCCTTATTGAAACAGTATGGCGAGTTGAGAAAGCAGAAAGCTGGCCGTGGCTTTGGTGATTCGGGCGGCTGTTACTAAGCAGCAATAGTAAAAAAAAACACTAGTGGATGCTGGAAAATAATTGGATTGTGTGACAGACAGCATAAAGAAATGCTGAAATCACACTTAAAAGATTTTGGGGGTTTTGATGCTCAAGAAAAGTGGACGGGTGGACCTCGTTCTTCAGCGTTCAGCCTGCGAGTCAGAACGGGCCGAGGGCGTGCAAAGTGCACAGACAAATTAGTCTCGGAGGACGCAGGCTCAATACCACGGCGATCGTATCCACGGCACCCTGGCTGGGACTGCTGGGGTTTGTAGTCTGAATTATTGTGCATTTGAGTGGTGGTTGTGGTCACCCAGTGCGATGGTTATGTGATGTGTGGAGAACAGATCTCTACGCTGGTTCAGGCTCACCGGTACCGACTCATTTTCACTCTGTATACTACAACTAGCATTTATATATATTTGGCATTTATAAGTAACTCACAAGTATATGGTTAGAAATAATTGATGTAATTTGCATTGTGACTTGAATGGCATGGTGTTGTGCATATTAATATGGCCATTAATTACATATTCATGAGGGTGTGCTCTTACACTACCTAAAACTGTTCTTCTAGTGATTGTTCACAAGGGGTTCATTAATAATAATTGACCTAATTGGTTTTATAATTGTTTATCTGATTGGTTACATCAATGGTCATTAGAAAATGTACTACTTGAATGACATGGCTTTCAAAGCTATTTACTATAAATACACAAAACTGTATTTACATCAAACTATTTACTATAAAGACATAACACTGTATTTACATAAAACTATAAATTTACATAAAACTATTTACTGTAGAATACATGTTACTGTCAGGAATTATTCGTGTAACTTTATATAGGGACACTGCTAATTTGATAAAGAAATCCTAACCATTCTGTTGATTGAAAAAAGGGTGAAAAAACGAAGCAACTTTTACCACTGAAGATGTGGAACACATGGACTTTTATCCTTTTTTAACAGTATATTAGTTATCAGATTTTACAAGTTGCATAAACATTTTGTAAATAGCGCACGTGATGTTTAAAAATGCTAAAACTCAATCTACACCAAACTCATTAAAATAAATATCCACATAAAACATGAAGAAAATACAGTAATTGCTATATTTTGTAAAGAACAAACTTTTCTGTTCCTGTGTAGAAGGGAAAAGAACTATTGATTCCTAGAGAAGAAAGAGAACAGTGCTGGTGTATCCAGAGTTGGGCCTCCGAGATCTTCTGATGAAAGCTGGATGAAACAGTGAAGCCTAGATAATTCCACGAGTGTGATTAAAATGTTTCACCATCAGAATGGTCTGCTGTGGTTCAAATCTGCGCTCAACCTGACACGGTGATCGCAGCTCATAATTCTGAGGTCAGATCTACAACACTATCTTTACATAAGGTGGAAAAGTGGACACCAGTCTTAACACTAGGATAAATCATCTTTAGATTACTATGTAACAGGACCTTTAGATTACTATGTAACAGGACCTGTTAAACGGCGTTACTGTGTGTAACACATGTGACTATGCCAACAATCTACTTTATATAAGAATTATTCTATATAGACTGTGATAGAATGAAAACAGGCTATATATTTTATATGTAAAATATGTTATATATTTAACTGATATTCACTAAGAAGTACCAAATATAGCTTATAATTAATTTTTTAAAGTCAGTATATCATATGGACATCATTAATATACAGTTACCATTCTCTTCATAATCACTATAGTTGCCAAGTTCAATTTCAATACTAGGGTATTTTTCTTGGTATGAGTAATATAGGCCTCTCTAACACCATTAATAGATCACAGTTAATTTAATATTATAAATGAATATTTTACCTGTTGAAAACCAACTTTCTTAAAACATGATATTTTTTGCTAAAATGCAATAATAATGCTAACATTTTTTTTCTTCTGACATGGAAATCCTCTAGACTTTTCTAATCTTCCACGGGTTCAGATCAGAGAGAGCTAACACACAGCACAGACACACCCCATCTGCTCCAGTACGATTCTCTTTTCTCGTGCTTGAGAGACCGTGCTTGTGCTCCTCTCTAACTCTGCTCTCTCCTTCACTCTCCCTGGTTTCCAGCTGTATACGGCAGCACACGCGTGTGCAAACAGCGGGACGCCGTGACAACCTGCAGGGCGCACGCACAAGCCTTGCCCCAGACAACAGCCTGATGTCTTCATTGAAAAAAATGGTTTAATATCATAATAAATGTATATATTTGTGAAAACAAAACAAAACAAACAAAAAATGCATTCAGACCTGAAACGATTCGGAATAGTTTTGAGAATATTTCTCAAAGCTCATATGTTATATGTCATATTCCCAGCTCATGTGCGAGGAGGACAGGTTGGGTGTCCTCACGTGCGAGGAGGACCGGCTGGGTAGTGAAGCCTTCTTCCAAAGCCCTGAGACGACCAATCGTACTCCTTCCTTTTGTCTTAAACTGTACTGTGCCAGACTGTAGGTGTATCAACATCACTGTTTTCCCACACAGATGACTGATTTCCACAAGGGTTTCTTTCACACACGTCTTTCTCCAGCCCATCACCCAGAGGACTCCAGACTTCAGGTCACGTTAACCCAGTCTACCGCGTGCTTGCAGCGTTAGGACTGTCTGCAGCTTGGGGACTGCTCTACACACGAGCCCCATGTCACATGACTGCTCTCCCCGAACGCGAGACCTGCTGCTGGATACGTGTCGCCCTGCACTGCCTAATTGGACCAATGAAAAAAGTAAATAAACGTAAGTGTTGGAGTACTTACCGCCATTCCGCAGGTTCATACACGAACACCGTCCACTCGCTCCTCTCTATCCTCTCTCCTCGCAGCCCAGACCTGTGACTCCCACTCTTCGTCTGCTAAAGCCATTTCCCCAAGGCAGCCTCCTCATTTCCTCCCTCTCTCAGGCAGAGAGGACCCTCAGGCCTTCTGCTAATGTTACAGGCATCTCATGCACTGGGTTGCTGGGTGTGGTAGGTGCTGGTTTCTTTTGACTTCTTTTTTCAAGAAATCAAACAGAACTAAGGAGAAAAACAAAAGCAAGAATACAGCAAGAATACGGCAACCCTAGCAGGAACGGTGTACTGGTTCTACTGGTGCAGGCGCAAACATTAGCACTCGCAAAATTACATTTACGTGAACGATAACTTCGACATTATAATTAACATTAATTCATCGTTTGTTGTGTTAATAGGGTAAACAACTAAGCAAATGTAGCTCATGGCTTCTCTAGAAGAAGTGCATCCCACTGAGTTCCATTAAAAAAAACACGCAGTCATAAAGCTTGAAGCCCTTAAGTTGTTTTTGTATTAAACTTCTAGTCCAGGACTGAAACAAATCAAAAGCAGACATTTTAGCTCGGAGTGACACTTTTTACTTTATTAACCAGTATAAAAGTTTAATCATTAATTTCTTAAAATAACAAAAGTAAAAAAATAGACATTTATCATCCATGACAAATACAATTTTTAATTTAACCAGTTTATTTAGAGCTATGTAGAATTATTATTTAGAGCAAATCATGTAAGTCATAAAACAAAAACCCACAAGACCCCAAGAGACTGTAAATAAGACTGTGTGTTTGTAAATAAATGAGTAGAGACTCCCCACTGAACACATCTGTATATAGATGAAAAAAATGTAAACTCTGTATCAAATGAACATTTCTTTAACTAGTATCAGGTTTTGCTATTTCTTATCTTCATTTAAGATGGATAGTGCACTTTAAGAATTGTCAGAAGAGCAGAGTTCATGTTTATTGTTGTGTTAGATCTTGCTAGTGAAGATCTACAGCCAGGAGGACTCACGCAACAAGCCACTATTGCGTAACCTATGCATCCAGCGGGGTTGGAGGGTGGCGTCTCGGCCACACGTTACCTCTCCGTCTCGGGCGTCTCCGTTCACGTCTTACACTGAGAACCGCCCGTTTACTCTGGGCATGAAACAATAGCAATTGAAAGCAAGAGAACAAAAACAGTACAGAGGCCACTAAGGGTCAAGGGTCAAGGGTCAAGCCCCTGAAGTCCACAGCGAAGCCCAAGCCTTTCCTGAGCCGTGGGTGTTGTAGACCCGTGGTGGTGCTGGCCTGCTCGGCGCATGTGGTCAGTAACGGCAGCATGGCTTCTGTGACCCAGCCTTCCTCTCACATTACAACTCTATTTATAACACCCCCCCCCTCCATACGCCCCTCCACAGGCCCCTCTCCCTGCTCCAAGCCCCAGCCCATAGCCCGGAGCTCCCACCCTGAGTGAGAGGAGGAAGCACCTTCCCCTCACAACGGCTCAGCACTCTCCTCCAGGCCGACATCTGAGATTCTGCTCCGCTCCCCTCAGCTGCGTCTGAGCTGGACCCTGCTGGTGTATTCCCAACGCCGCCTGGCACTCTCGCTCTGGATTACCACACGCACACACACACACGCACAAACACGTGTGTAAACCCACATGTGGGCAGACACGTACACATGCACACGCAAACGCTTCATCTTCATCTTCATCTTCATCTTCGTTTTTTCCCCTCCCTGGACATCTTTCATGAAGTGAGAGAAAAGGACCCTTTTTTTGGTGGAATTCATTTCAGCTTTCAGGAATCTTGATTCTCTTCATTTCTTTTGGGGGAATTTTGTGGCTGTACAGCAGTGGGTTTGCAGGGCTGTTGTTTCTGTGCGATGGATCACACCGTGTTTGGCTGCCTGAGAGGCTCCCACGCCGCTTCGCAGTCCCTCCACCCTGCGTTCACCCTGCACGGCCGCTCAGAGCACCTCTCCACCTACCCGGACCTCTGTTCCACCTCTTCCTCCGCCTCCCCCTGCATCGTGAGCGGCTACCCAGGTGAGAGCGGCCTCTTCGGGGGTCACGGGCACCAGCGCGGCCCCCCAGTCACCCAGCATCATCATAATCTGTCCCAACCCCAGACTACCTGGCACGTACCTCACATGCCCGTCGCGTCATCCGCCAACAGCCGCCTGGGCCTGGGTGTGGCGGGCACTGACTCTGGCTCCTCAGACATGGGCCCCGGGGGGCCCAGCCTGTGCGCCAGCACGCCGAGCCTGGCTGGGGGGGTGCCCTCCGGAGCCTCCTGCTTACCAGGTAGTGACTTTGGCCATCAAACACTGTCACCAGCAGAGGCAGAGAAGAGAAGCAGTAAAAGGAGGAATGACAGCTCAGGTAGGTCACTGGATCTGTTCTATTCATAACTGATGCCCCTAAAAGTCTTTTTTATGAACAATGTAATTTTAGAATCTTAAAATTAATGGGTGAATGTTGAAGATTTTTGTGATTGTTAAACAGTGTATACGTTTAAGATTTTTCAGTTTTTATTTATGAAACGTCTAGTTACAGATTTATCTTATACACTTTCATACTAAATTATATTTTATGAGAAGAAAACTGCGAGAAAAAGAAATTAAGAACTTACTTTCGGGGATAAATGACTATTTTAGCAGGCTGCAGGATTTTTCAGCCTGAGTTGTAGTAGCGGTTTTGGAAAATTGGTTTCCCACTGCTCGGAAATGTGGAGCCGTATTTTTGCGCAAGAGACATTTGTAGGTGTTGGCTGACACGCACAGAAGCGGTTATTCTGCGTAGAGCCAGGAGCAACGGCTAGCCTGGGGCTTTGCGTGAGCACTTGCATGTTTCACTTCACAAAGCAGCTGTTTTGTATCCACACTAGAGAGCAGAAAATTAGACTTACTGTAAAAAATTAATGTCAAGGATCGTAAAAGAGAACACTTGCACTTCAGATTTCTGACTTCAGACGGCCAGAGGGTTAGAGGCGTGTTCTTGTTTAAATGTTTTATTGAAATCTTTAATTAATGAATTATAGATTTATTTGTTTTGGTGTTCTTGATGTCAGAGTTTAAGGAGTAAATTTAATTCGCCCGCAAAAAGAATACTAACCAGGCCAGTCGAAGCTTCTTCAGCAGTAGGATGAGGTTTGTTCTTTCACGTTGTTCTTGGAAACAACTTTAAACCAAAATCAATACAATAGTTTTTTTTTTTTTTAAATTTTCACATTAGTAAGAAACTGAAGTCATGAAGTCTGTTTTTAAAAGCAGAAGCCACCTCAATCTAAAAAGGAACAGCAGGTGTTCAAAAAAAAATCTAATAAAAACTTGATGTGATTCTCAGATGCATCTCTCTAAAAGTTTTAAAATGCGCTATTTTCACTCTGTGGTAAATATCAGTCTCTCTGTGAAACGTATTCATAAAAAGTCTTGCTTTAACAGCGTTTCCAAGCTTCTCAACTTAAACCAGAGTCTATAATGTATTTGTCCTTCTTTTCTAATGACGCTGAGCTCAGTCGCTCTGAAAATGCTGCCTGCATTGAACCACATTATTTTAAGACTAAAACAGCCTACACTAATAAAGTATAATTGCTTGTTAGCGAAGTACACTGCAATATTATAAAACTGGTCTATTTGAAAAACTAGTATTAGGTTAAGCATTTTAAAGGTATTTTTTCTCTCCATCCCCGGAACATAAATATGTTGGAAATGGTTCAAGCATAAACGCAGAACGTCAGGGGGAAAAAAAGCACTTTAATGTTTTCTTTCTGAGGCGTGTGCAAGTGGCAGCTAATTTTTACCGTGTTTGCGGAACGTGGCCTCCTGGACTCCTGTCAGTGTAATTGACTGGCCTGCGCATAAACTAGCAGTAAATGTGAGCGCAGCGGAGGGACACTGATCGCGATTTGCCTTGCACAATCACCGTCGCCACCTCCTGCAGCTCAGGATGAGGTGTGGTGCTCGCCGCTTCTGACAAGCCGCCCGTTCAGATCGCTTCCATATAGTCAAACGGCGGCTGGTTTGAAGAGAACCGCAGGGAATTAATCAGAGAAATTAAACAGAACTGGATTTCTGATGGGAATAAGGCCAAATTAAAATCAGGTGCAATCAGATGTTAAGTGCTTCCTTATGCTACTGACTTCAAGTAAAATCTCCTACACAATGTGGAACCACCATCACTGGTGTCATCCATCAGTCTGATAACACATATCACGTTACAAAAATCTATCTTAAAGAATAAATTAATCGATTAATAAATACATTAATGAATCAACTAAAATACAAAGCTGTTATTATGAATAACTTGTGGCAATGTTTCTTCTTCAATCTGTGACAATAACAGATGTACAGTCCAGTCCAAAAACCTTTTACAAAGTTCCTTTATTACAGTGACAATACACAAAATCCACAATGTTTTCTAGTGCTTTAATTACAACATTTGGTCTGTTTCACTTAGTAAGACTCTTGTACTATTTTGATTTTGTGAACGGGGCCTTTAATTCCGTCTCTCTCTCTAACACACACACACACACACACACACACACACACACACACACACATACTCTCACACACACACACACACACAAACATCTAAATATGGTGCTGATGAAGCAGTGCTGATTCAACTGATGCAATCAGCTATTTAAGCAGGAGTGTTGACCAGTCCCAGTGAGGTGATGGTGTTTCTCCTTATATAGTGTATATTTGTGTATAATTATACAGACACCTGATGCATCACATGCTATTCCAGAGACGTCTGGTTCCCTCTGATGATGACCACCATGCTGGTTTTCTTCATCTGAAGTGTGATGGGAGGGAATGTTTTCCATTTAATCCACGTGGGCCTCTTCAATTCAACGGCTTTTATTCATTTACAGTTTTTCATATATATTCTGTATTTTATATGAGGTCTCTATCTGTCACGGAACTGTGTTTGTGGGGTTTGGGGTTTTTTGCATTTGATTATGCAGGAACCAAAGGAAAAAAAAAGTCTACACGTTTTATGGGAACAAAAAGGATTAAAATGAAGAGAAGAATCTTTAAAGAAATAAATAGCACAGGTTCCAAAATTCCCCCTTTCTAACAAATTCACTGTGATCACCTGATTCGAGTTAAATTGGAGTGTTACCTGTCATGTTTCACTTGAGTATGACAGAGAGGATTCAGCCGTCCAATCCTTATGTAGGAAAAAACAACAACATATTACTGATCTCCTATGTAGTTCTACTGAGAGTAATCAGAACACACTGCAGCAAGGGAACAATAATAATAATAATAATAATAATAACAATAATAATAATAACAACAACAACAACAACAACAACAACAACAACAACAATAATAATAATAATAATAAAAACACTACCAGCCTTTTTAAGGGAGTTTACTTTAATGGGTCAGTATATTATTAGCCTAGACAGGTTTTTTCCACATTGGGATATTTGTATAAGAACATGAGTGTCACTGTCGAACCATTTCTTTAATACTCTTCATAATACTCTTCATAATACTCTTCATAATACTCTTCTCATCCTTAACAAACCTCTCTTTTCTTCTGCCCATTGACCCATGAAAATGCTGGTAAAAAAAGTGGAAAAACACATTAGACATTGGAGACATTTAAAAAAAAATGGTGTCTGAAATTATTCCACAAATAGTCTTGCGTGGTGATGAAATAAACTCTGAGTAATGTAACTTTAAAGTAACTTTAAAGATAAACATGCACGGAGGATCAGTGCCACCACAACAGCGGTGTGTGTGTGTGTGTGGGTGAGTGGTGTGTGTGTGTGTGTGTGTGTGTGTGTGGGTGAGTGGTGTGTGTGTGTGTGTGTGTGGGTAGTGTGTGTGGGTGGGTGGTGTGTGTGTGTGTGTGGGGGTAGTGTGCGTGGGTGAGTGGTGTGTGTGTGTGTGTGTGTGTGTGTGTGTGTGTGTGTGTGTGTATGTGCTGGTTTTATGTCATTGTGCAGCACTGTGTTTGATGTCAGATGAAAGCTCAGTCCCAGTTCTAATAGCAGTGGTGCGACCACGACGCTGTAAAGCCGTGAGACACCACTTGCAGCTGCGCTGTTCTCAGACCAGTTTCTCATGTTAGTCTGTGCTTCTCCGCTGTTCTCAGACCAGTTTCTCACGTTAGTCTGTGCTTCTCCGCTGTTCTCAGACCAGTTTCTCACGTTAGTCTGTGCTTCTCCGTTGTTCTCAAACCAGTTTCTCATGTTAGTCTGTGCTTCTCCGGTGCTTTAGCTCACATGAACTGCTCCTGTCGCCGCTCGTTTCAGCCAGAGAGGAGGTTCTGAAACGAGTGTCTCATCGGGCCTCGTGAGGGCAGAGGTGGCAGCATATGGGTGGCACCAGAAATACTACCAGCTCATCTCTAGCACACCTTCATGAGGAGACAACTGTCATGGCATTAAATGCAGCACAGATTAAAGCTCATATCAGGAACATTTTCTTTACGTCAGCAATCTGTGTAACAACGTAATAATCAAATGAAACACACCAGTAAATCATCCTTCTTGCTGAGGAAGTGATTCTAAACTTTAGCCACTTAACAAGTGCACGGTTAGGGACATAAATCACAAGAATATGCCCTGATGAGATGCAGACACTCATGGTTTGGGCCCTGTGTAAGATGTTCTCTGTTTCCAGCTAGGGTTAGGCCTGCCAGCGAGATCAACACACACACACACACACACACACACACACACACACACACGCGAATCAAAGGCTAGAGCTTCTGTTGTGCAATCTTCAACCAGGCCCTTCAATCAAGACAAAAGAAGATTTACTCATAAGAAGGACACATATTCACCATGTCCTCATAATAAAAAGACCAAGAATTACGGGGTAGGGTTAGTCCATCTTTTACTGTAGGGTTTAGGGGTAGTCCATCTTTTACTGTAGGGTTTAGGGGTAGTCCATCTTTTACTGTAGGGTTTAGGGGTAGTCCATCTTTTACTGTAGGGTTTAGGGGTAGTCCATCTTTTACTGTAGGGTTTAGGGGTAGTCCATCTTTTACTGTAGGGTTTAGGGGTAGTCCATCTTTTACTGTAGGGTTTAGGGGTAGTCCATCTTTTACTGTAGGGTTTAGGGGTAGTCCATCTTTTACTGTAGGGTTTAGGGGTAGTCCATCTTTTACTGTAGGGTTTAGGGGTAGTCCATCTTTTACTG
>JAOXYF010000013.1:1660300-1687545 GCA_028565775.1 Sternarchorhynchus goeldii | reverse complement strand
TGTATATGTATATATGTATATGTGTATATATATGTATATGTATATATGTATATGTATATATGTATATGTGTATATATATGTATATGTATATATGTATATGTATATATGTATATGTGTATATATATGTATATGTATATATGTATATGTATATATGTATATGTGTATATATATGTATATGTATATATGTATATGTATATATGTATATGTGTATATATGTATATGAGGTAAATAAACCATGGGAACATATTTTTACACATCGCCTGTGTTTGTTCCATATTAAGCCTATAAGGATAACATATTTCATTAGGAGTGAGTCAAACACTGGAAAACACTTTTTCCAGTTGTGAGTCAGGTTAGGGTTAGTTCCTTAGGATCAAGTCTTTGTGAAGGTCCAGGGACACTCCGCAGGAGCATGATAGACCCACTGCTTCAGACAGCAAGAATGGCAGTCCCATGGTGCCCTGTAATACTTCCGTTTTTCCTTTCTGAAAATAAATATGCCCTTTTTAATTTTGTTTTGTACATCACAGACATTTATCTTTATTGTCTTGAAAGTGATACATGTGCAATAGATAAATATGAAGAACTGAGAGATTTCTTGTTTAAATATTTTCTATCATCCCCACCCACCCCACCCCCATGTTCCTCAACAACAGAGTCCCAAGATGGGAATTACAAATCAGATGCGAGCAGCAAGCCTCGGAAGGAGCGGACAGCATTCACCAAAGAACAGATCCGCGAGCTGGAAGCTGAGTTTGCCCATCACAACTACCTGACCAGATTGAGGCGTTATGAAATAGCTGTGAACCTGGATCTGACAGAGAGGCAGGTAACCTCACACCTGAGCAACCTCACGCCTTACCAACCTCACGTCTTACCAACCTCACACCTGACTATTCATCACTGTGTCCAAAGCTACTGTAATTGATAGATCTATTTATTTCAATAAACCGCTATTCGCTTTGCGTGCTTCTCGTTGCTTCTGTGACTACGGAAAAGGAATATCATATTCCAGATGTTTCTGCAAGCTCTCTCAGCCTGGGTCCAGTGGAGAAACAGAGACAGAAAACAGACACAAGACAGACAGGCAAAAGACAGACTGTCCAGCGAGACACTTCCTTCACAACCTCACACTGGTCTCTGAATAGGAAGGTCCATTTGTGGAGCCACACGCGAAATACCGTTAATAACTTAAACACATTTGACTTGGTGAGAAAGAAATTTGAGACCTTTTGATCTAGGCTTTTTTTTCTTAGTCATTTTTGTATCTCTTCTAGAGTCCAGGTCACATGCTAATGTCTGCATAAATCTATTTATTCCCAATCCTTCTTATTTCACTCGAGCTTTTCTCAGTAATATATCACAATATTTCATATTTCCAGACGTCTCAATGAGGTTTTACAGCCCAGCTCATACAGTGGTGCTGATGAGTGAAGCCTCAGATTCTGGGGATTTTTTTATTTTTTTTTATGGGGTCACATTCCCTCAGCATAACATTAACCTTCTACACCACAGTAAGTGACTCCACCCCCCCGTCCTGCTATGTGATCCTTGTGTGAACGAGCACACACTGAGCACACACATGCAACTGGGGCTTAGAGCTCCACTGTGGCCACCAACACTGAATCATCATCGTGGAATAATTGTACTTATAGTAACAATAACACTCTTTCCTAACAATAATAATATCTGTTAGCCTGCTCACGACTGCCAGGTTTCTACCCTTCTCTGTTGTCTGAGGAAGAAGCTCGTCTATGACCTACCAAGAGGACATAATAAATGTTGTAAGTCATCAGGAGTGGTAAGAACCCTCCATGCAGTGGGTAAAACTGCAAAGCTTGCAGATATATTTTTAGTTCCGACTTCCTACTGTGCTGACAGCAAGGGCCCCAGGTGGCAAATCAAATGACGTCCATACATACGGAATACTTTTAAACACAGTTCCCATCAATATTCGATATTCTCTTAGTGCCAAAGATGATGAATTGAAACAAGCAGACATGTCGTGTCTGTTACCCTTCCCTCGTATTTAGCAAAACCGTGTGAACACCACACCGCTCTCGCGTGGCTTGGGAGGTCGGAGAACCCGACCGATGGCCGCTCAGACGTTGCCCGAGTCCTCACCCGCATCACGACCCACCAAAAATAACCATCTGCGGAGGTGATCCGGTACAGAGGCGCTCTTGGCCCCAGATTCCTCACTCGCGACGTGCAGGCCATTTAAGAAGCAGACTCATCATCGTTACAGTAAACGTAAATAGTGGCCCGACTTGGCGAGTCAGGAAATGAGGGAACCGCTTGATGCTCCAGAACAGATGTGATGTCAATTTATTATTGTGGACATAGAAACAGCTATAGGAGACCAAACGTTACCATGAGGGTATCAAATCCCTTTAACTGACTAGTTTCCATAATCTATCAAAATGCAGTCATTTACACCACATACTCAGCTGATCACGTTGTTCGAGCACCTGTCCACTGGCCGAGGGATATTATCTTACTTGTGGTTGATGACTCATGCACATCATGTGCTAAGATACGGCAGTGCCAAATGTGACATGGTGGGAGCATGGTGCGGTCGTGCTGTGCGTCGTCCTGTTTCAGAGCAGATAACAGCACTTCTCCGCTCTTCTTCCCTTTCTCCAGGTGAAAGTGTGGTTTCAGAACAGACGCATGAAGTGGAAGAGAGTGAAGGGTGGCCAGCAGGGGGCAGTGGCGAGAGAGAAAGAGCTGGTGCACGTGAAGAAGGGCACTTTGCTGCCATCCGAGTTCTCGGGCATCGCCGGACTCCACCACACTGCCGACTCCGTGGTTAACGAGGACAGTCATGACAGCGACCAGAGCTCTGAGCATGCTCAGTTATGATATCCAGAGCTCTGAGCATGCTCAGTTATGATATCCAGCGCTCTGAGCATGCTCAGTTATGATATCCAGCGCTCTGAGCATGCTCAGTTATGATCCCCAGAGCTCTGAGTATGCACAGTTATGATCCCCAGAGCTCTGAGCATGCTCAGTTATGATCCCCAGAGCTCTGAGTATGCACAGTTATGATCCCGAGAGATCTCCGTTGCCTCCTGAGGTGGGGTTATGTTGTGTCCTAGCGCCATGCTGATCAAGGCTGCTCTTCACGGAGTGGAGCCTGTTAACAGGTCAGTAGGTCATGACCTTTTGATCCCCTGGGCTGCACAACAAACCGCAAGTGCTGAAGGAAGACTATGTCCCGTTGCTTTGGCTCAGGAACGTCCCTATAAGAGCGGGTGGCAGCTGGTAGTGGATTGACTCCACCCCCACGGGAACATATACGGTATAAGGCTTCAGAACATGTGCATGGTCTCTGGCAGTAGAACGCCGAGAGGAACATCCTCTGATTAATGCCACAGTGCCTTATCTAACTATGTGATTAGTTTTCACGTGGGATTGAGAGTGTGTCAGTACACCACGCCGTCATCGTGTTTAACATGGCAGGAGCATCTTGGAGTCTAACTGCGACGTCTCTAATTTGGGCAAAATGCTGAACATTCCAAAAAAACTTGCTTTTACATTAAAAAGACGATTATGCTTGGGTTAGTCTGGACTGTAAACAAGTGCTTTCACTGGTTTCTATTGTGTGTCCTGGAACTCTTTATGTAAACAATCAAGTTTTCAAATTTGAGAGTTAAAAAAAAACTATTGTGTAAATATCAGTATTGTTTTTTCATACCATCCGTATGACATCGGTTTCTTATACAGGCAATTGTGCTGTTGTCATAAATAAAGTTAAATAAAGCCTTAAGTTGCTTTCTTTCTTTATTTGCTTTGATTTCCACGCTGAGTGTAAGACAGACAGGACTGAGGAGTCCGGCTGAACGCTGGTACGATCTGAGAGCGGTTCAGCACATTCAGCACGGTCTGCCTGGTCCTCGTCAGGGATAATGTATTCGGCGGCCGAGCACTGCGGCGGGCGTGGAGAAATCACAGAGGAAGCGTCGGTGTGCTGGCGGTGGAGAGAGAGCGGCGCTGCACTCTCTCTCCTCTAGGCAGGGTCAGGGCTACTGAGCCAGAGAACAGAGTGCACAAAAGGGGATCCTGTTCCATTACAAAAACCCGTTTGGGACGTCGTCATGGGATACAGATCCCGCCACCGCAATGTGAGCACGCATTCTAATTGGCAAAGAAAACCTTAACGGTTGGATTAACCACCAGCAGGCCTGTCTGAGACTCTACCACGGAAACACACTAACGTTGGTGTATGTGGTAATTTCCAGTGAATGTGAACAGCAAATATCGAAACTGCATAAAAACATACCGTGCGAGTTTCTGCGTATTACTAAGGTGTGGTTCATTTACGCCTACTCACAGTGGTGTCGGTCTGGGCACTATATGACAGAACATCAGCCTGTTCTTTTACTGTATAATGGTTTGTTTCATTTTGAGGTAACTTCTCGCACCTGCACAGAAATGGTGCTTCATGGTGGTCATGGTTATGATTAGTAAACTCAAACAAAACCAGCATGTTAACTAATAAGCATAAGTTTCCTTTTTGCGTTTCAGAGCAAGAGGGTAATTACAGTTCCTAGTGTTTGAATGTTGACGCTGATCCCAGAAACTCCATGTTCTTCATTAACTTCAACACAGCACTGTCATACTCGATTCTTCTCCATCAGACAGTGTGTTAGAACAGTCATTTAACCAGGCGCCTACTTAGATAAGCAGGTTTATCTGATATAGTTATTAAATGCACTCCATAAAATATGCCAAAGGTCACAGTATCAGCCATCAGGTCACAGCCATCTCCAAAGATGAAAAGTCAAGATTAAACATTAAACTACAAACTGAGCTGACATATGCAACATTAAACTTTTTTTTTTTTTTTTGAAGGCTTTATTTTCAAGGTTCACTGTTTACAGAGCAAAAACCAACATACAGTATCAACTTGTAATAATTCCATAACTAAGAGTTAACAAGAGTAACAAACAGCCAAAGAACAGTAAACGCGCAACTTTAAACTTAAGTAGAAGTTTAATAAATAAATAAATAAATAAATAAATAAATAAATAAATACAGATAGTGATGACAAGAATTATTACTCCTGATTTGTCAATTGCATGGTTTTTACAACGCCCCAAAAATATATATTTATTATAATTTAAGTTTTTTTTCTTTCTAGAACATAATCAACATTCACTTTTTTAAGTGGCTAAAATTTTGCTCTCTGTAAAAAAAAATAATAACGTGAAACTGAACTGATTTCTCAAAATCTGTGTAACCGGATGTTTAGTTAAAGCTAATTGCGTCATCAAACCCATCCCACACGAGCACGGGCGCACTGTAAATATTTACCGTTGAGTACAAAAGTCATCAAGATTTTGCTTTAAAACAGCCTACAAGCTCGTAATTTGCAGCATTTGCAAGCTGACACTCTGCAGTCCGACATGTCCAGCGATATTTCATTCTCTCAAGGCACTCGTATGTTGTTTTATCTCATGTCACCGAATGAAACATCGTTTTCAGACGTAGACGACGTGCCCGGATATGTTGAGCAGGTAAGTTAGCATACGGTTCTCCGTAAATTGTGATACATCTGTCAGCTTAAAGTAGAAACAAATGCTGTGATCACTTGGGTACATAAATCAGTCATCACGGCTTAGAGTCACCATGTCTCTACCCCCAAGGACGAAAGCTTGTTCACTGCTCACGGAACTGTAGAAAGGTCACGTTTTATCTCGTTTTCATTGGCGTAGCTTCTATACAGAGTGAACAATGTACTAAGATGGCCAATAGAGTCACAACTCCCCAACAAGATAACAGACATCGACGACAATGAAAATACACCACACAAAAACCCAAATATAATTTACAAAGGGCTATTTCATAAACCTGGATTTCTCTGCAAACTGAAAACTTCAACCCAAAGGGCACGATAATAGAAATGATTCTTACCTTAGCTTTCTTTCTGTTGGACTCGCATTTATCCGAATATCAGAAATCCATGGAGACATTTACCAAAGAAAGCAGAGGGACTGTACAAAACCAAGAAACTTCCTAAACTTAGAACAAGGTTTCCGTTAAAAATACTCTTTCATCATTTTGTTCAGTGCAGTGAAGTTAACTAGACAAGTCATCAAATCTTTGGGGTATTTCACAAATCTATTTAATTTTTTTTTAAACAAAAGTGTAGAATACTTTTGTTTTGTATCATAGCTGCCAGAAGTGAAATATAAAATGTACTTTCTCCTGAAGTGCAGTTATGGTGTCTGGTTTAACTGTAAAGGAGGACACATGGGATGGAGATATGCCACTACAACACAAAATGAAAACCAGAACATGTCTAGTGAACTGACAGAACTGACCAGTTTGATTTACTTACCAAACTTGGCACTTACTTGGAGTATTTAAGTCTGGCATAGTGTACAGAGGGTATGAAATTCATCTTTCCAACTCTTAGAAACGAAAGGTTGTCCTGACCACTGAGGGTTTGCTGTTTTCACACAGTTGCAAACATGCTAATTGACTAGCATTTGGAATGCAGACTTTCTGTGGTTTTTCCAAAAGGTACAGTATAATTTAAAGAGATGAAATACAAGGTGTTTGCTTTGACATGTAGGCCTGTGTGAAGGGTGTCCGTTTATCCATTCTGTATCTCAAAAGTACAGTGGTCCTCTGATTAGGAAAATAGCCCCCAGAAACAGAAATGAAAAAACGTACTGTGTATGTTTTTAATTTGCATCCAAATAATGTTTCTTTGCCTGTCCATCACATGCATGGATGGATGTACATTTTTGTACCTGTTTTTTTTACTGTTCAATCCCACTACTGTTGCGGTAGGCTGCTCTCATGAGCTGCTCCAGTGCCCTGAAGCACTTCCACTCTAACACATCTCACATGCTCTCGTAACGGTGTTTTGTTTCCGGTAACTCTTGCCTTTTTTCGTGCGGTGATCGTGCACTTTTGATTTTACGTCCGTTTGATGCTGATTCTGCTCAACGTTCAAACCCCACAGACAACAATGGATTAATGTCTTCTAGAAGATTCCTGCATTTAATTTCACAAAAACCTCAAACTTGAATATGTCGTCTACTATAACTTTATATGCAGTTCAAAACCACCTTACCTTCAGCCTTTGCTTTAGGCCTACCATGACTACAGCTGTAGTTCTACACCCATAGTTCTAGAGTGTTATAGCTCTACCTGTGATTCTTGCTAACATTAACTACACCTGTAGTTCAGGTGTACAATAACTTCACCTGTGGTTGTAGACTGCCATAACTACATCGGCATTGCCTACACCTGCAGTTCTTAGCACCTACGTTTGTACCTACAGTAACCTACCAACTTAGTCTTGGACTAATTTGCTGTCTTACAGGAAATGCAGTCTTTGAACCACAGTCCATATTCTCCAGACATTTAGGCTGCTCTCTGAGCACAGTAAATCTTGTGGACTAAAATTACCTGAAAGGAATGAAAATGAATGAGGAATATGGTAGTATGCATTGGAGGAGTATGGTAGTATGTGAAATTGAACACTTTGTATAACCTGTTAAAGTATTTTTTATGAGTATGAGATTCACTGCACTTGCTAAACGAGCTCCGTTATTTGGTTACAGTAAATGGTCCATCTGAAGATCAAAGGATGGATTAGATTGAATGAATTAGACTTGATTTGTACATATTCATCACAGCTTTTTATTTGATATTATAACAACATGAGTGTGTGGAAATAAGGTGTGTCAGGATATCTTTAGAAGTATCACATTGTCAGTTTTAAAATACCACAAAATTCACTAACAAGAAATTCTATAGTATAGTCATCAGTTTTTTGGGGTCACCTACACCAGAGAATGAGATTAATGCTCCCCGCTCACACAGACAGAAATAATTGCTGGAACTCTTGGCAGTTGTAAATCTCAACACCACATCTGGCAAACTATTGTGAAACTGTGATTGAATTTAAACCGTTTCAGACTGCCAGGAGACAAGCAGAGGGTTGTCCTATTGTTTGATTTGTCTACAACAGTTTCTTTGCACATCATAAACGGTTCTAACCATCTTAACATAATTGTATGTTTTTAGACCCTTTGATGTTTTCCTTTCTATCCTGGAACTGTTCCTGTGTTTGTTGTGTTCTAGTTTGCAGTACACAGCACGAACTAATGTACACGCTCACATTTTACACCCCCTCAATGCTGGAGTGGGTGTGTGTGTGTTTTTGGTTTGGCTCTAACCAAATCGCCATATGTTTGTTATTTGAGGTAAAAGGATAATGTTTCACTAGGCCAATATAAACACGCAAATAGAGAAAAGACAATTAACCACACAGCAATGCTCCTAATTGTAGTGAGTTTGCCCCAAACATGAATTAACTAACCTCATTCACAGCTTTATGTGATGCATGTGTTTCTCTGTATGTGTGTGTGTGTGTGTGTGCACATCTGTCTGGTTGTGTGTGTACAAATGTGACACAGAGTAAGAGAAAGTAAGTCTACAGTTTGAACTATGTTAGGTGTTATAAAATATTTCCCAATCACATTTCTCTGGCTCCATATGTATATATATATATCACTATTTACATTTAAATGTGATACAGAATGACAAATAACTTTCAGCCATTATAAACTGTTTGTATCTTTTGTGCAAAGCCACAGTTCTGAATCTCTCCACGATCTAACCAGACACAGGTGCAGTTCCCTCAGCTGATTTCACAAGTACAAAATGTTACTCCTTAAACTAGAGCTGTTTTTGTTTTTGTTTGGTTTTGATGATGAAAGTATCACACCAGCAGATTTGAGTTACCTATAGGATAAAGAACTCTTAAAGAACTCTTAAAGAAGAAGAACTGTCAAAGCTTCCCAATGTCAAAGCTCATCTTATACGTGTTTCACAGACAGCTTACCTTTCATACAGAAACAGCTGACTTTCTGTACTGATGTTTGGGTGAAAATACATGTTTGAATAATATAATACAGCTGGAATACAGTAAGTGCTTAATTAGGCCCATTTTCCAGATCCAGATAAAGTCTCTGTTCATGAAGCTTCGTGAGGAGAATATGTTGCAGAGCTGCGGTAGTTAGCCAGATGTGGTAAAGTTCGGCCTGTTTTAACCACCTGCACCCCTGAGCTTCAGCCCCACATTGTGAGTGTGAGTGTGTGTGTGTGTCACGTTCAATTGCACAAATGGGGACATGATATTTATTATTTACTGTAGTGGGTGTGGCCTCACTACAGTTACCAATGCAGCATAATGGGGTAGCAAATCACATGATAACCTTCAAAGACTCTGATTATATTTACAGTATTTATATTCTAAATGTGTTACATATTAATAAATACTAGTTGTTAATGTTTTAAATGTGTTAAGCATCAAGAATATAAACGGTGAGAATAGTAACTTTCTCACCAGGCCTAACCCTTCTGACAGAAGGAGAGAGCAGTGTCTGTTGGTCTTGTTTATGGTGTGGAGTGAGGTCATGTAGAGAGGTTACATCTCCACAGGGCCACCCAAGACACCACCATGTAACACACATAGCAGAAAGTGCAGTGCGGAGCAGAGGTGACAGAACAACAGCCTAGTTCAAACTTGAATGCTGGCTTTAGGTTCTCACATACGATTATTTACAAATTAGTTGGTTACAAATGCAGTTTTTCTTTTCCTGTGTATTCAGAGTAATTTATCTGCAGCTTCTATGTGTTGTGTTGGGTACTAGAAATACCAGAAATGAATCGAAGGGCGAAAAACCACAGTTAACCATCTACCGTTCAGTCTCTCACCATGTTTGTGTCGTGTAGGCTACACCTTTCTTTGTTGGGATGATCATGTTGGAGTTGGTTGTGGGTTGGCTCAAGGATGGAAATCTTCTCTTCAAAGTCAATGATGGAACCACTTCTCTCTCGGCAGGAATAATGTCTCGCCTGCCCCAGTGAGGAAAACATTCTTTAAGTTTGTTATTGCACTCCACGTAGTTTCATACTTCAGCCAGTTATATGTCAGTGCACTTGTAACCATACTGCACAACAGTAGACGGACATAAAAAATTCGTGCCCCTCCCAACCAGTGAACCTTTGCATTTGGGTTAATTGCTTATTCTTCTGCGCTCAGTCTCTTCGTGAGAAGTCTGGAGGTGTCCAGTTACATCTATGTTTGGAACAACTTCCGCATATTGGAGCTACCCTGGGACTCTGCTTGGACATGGTGGCTGGCCTTCCTTGGTGTAGACTTTGGATACTACTGGGTTCATCGGTGCAGCCATGGTATGTCCTCCTTTGCCAGAATTACCCTTTAAAAGGCCACAGAGCAGATATACATATATATATATATATATATATATATATATATAACATTTCTTTGCTCTAGAGGTTTCAGTACACCCAGCAGCAAGGACACAACAACTCATTTTCTTTCTCATAGTCATGTGAGATGAGAAACATTTGAGAAACTGAACCATATCTGCACAGAAACACGTATACTTTAATACAGATGAATCAGCTCCAAGCTCTCACTTGGTGACCAGCACATTCTCATTCCAGATTTACACTGAATTTACAGACATTTTACCCAGACTGGAGGGGTGTTGTACTCAAAGTTTTGGCAGACCAACCAGATTTTCATATTTAAGTTTCATGCTTAACATATATAATGCTTCCCTACTGCTGTCTTTACTTGTAAATTAATCTCCCATGTTTTATTGTGTTTAAATAATAAACTGAACAAGTATTTGAAGACCACAGTGTATTTTATAGTACTGCTATACCAGTACACTGTTGATGTAAGGAATATCATTCTTAAGAACAAGCTTCCATGGAATTCCTTCAGGAATGTTGGGGGATGCCAAGGACATTAGGTGTTAGAAATTCAGGAAATGCATTGTCTTCAAAGTCATTGCTTTGTAGCCTTACCCACAGAGCTATTTTTAAAGCTCAAACGTTTAGTGAGCGTTTCCTTGTGTGTGAGAGCTAGGACCAGTGCTGTCTTTGACCTGAAGCTGTTTTAGATGACCTTCGCAACAGGCGCCCAGCTGAATTCACTACAGTCCAGCGCACTGGACTGTCTCTCTGTGAAAAAGAAACTGAATCATTGTGTCAAAGGTCATTTTGTCCCCTTTTCTTACCACTGTAGTTAATAGGGATCATTGCTCTTTCCTCCTGAGGTTAAGTACCATGTTTTCCATATGTTATATCCATTTCGGCAATTTTGGGCTTCTTTTCGACAGACCAACGCAACATTTTTTAGATTGCGGCTCTCCAGACTACAGCAAGGCATAGTAGAGTGATGAGGTGCTTGTGGTTGTCATGTTATGTTTTCCATTGTCCAGCGGGCCTGTTCAAGATGTTGGGGATTTATGTCAGCCTTCTCCTGTGTCCAATTTGTACTTTTTTGATGCTGGAGGAAATGATTTGTCTGGCTTTCCTGTCCTATCATTGCCCAGGCTGGCTACTCTCGAGTATCTCAGGGCTATACAGAACATTCTCCACAGCTGTAAAGGATCTAACCTTTGTCTTTTTCCTTGTTTAATGAGGGTGAGCAGAGGTCCTCTTTTTCCTGGACATGTACAGTTTTTGTTACATTAGAAATATATCTGTCCAGGATTTCTAAAATGCCTCAAACGTCCAGGATTGGAATTTCCTTTCTTGTTGATCTTTGCTTTTCTGCAGCAGCCATGAGACAAAATAATGCTCACAACCCACCAGCAATACTCTGACTAAATGACGTTTTAGGGTTAATCTAGAATTATACATGTGAAGTGTCGAGACTTTCTGTCGAGATCTTTGATAGAGTAGATCTGCTTCGTTAAAACACACTTGAACTTCACTAGAAGATGGCCCTGTGAGGTCATTGAATTTCATGGCAAATGATTTTCATTTATTCTATGAACCTGAAAATAATAGTTTTTTATTTTATGTTTTTAATTGTTTGTTTGTTTTTATTTGTAAGGTGAATTGGGAGTCTCAGAAAGGAATACATTTCTTAAACGTGACTGTGTATACATACACAACCCCCTCTAGTGCATTATAGTGTATTATATACATCACAGTTTTAAGCAGAGGATGGGGAGTTTAGCATTTCCTCATACAGGGGTGGTTCTGGAGGACTAGAGTCCATCAGGTTTGGTTGCTCTGCTCAGACACTCCTAATAAACCCAGCAATTGATTGCTGAGCTGAATCAGGTGCGTTTAACATTAGGTAATATAGCACTGTGGTATCAAATACTGGTCTAAAAGGGTCAGAGTCCAGTGTGGTGAGTGAATGACCTGCTTCCACACACCTGGATGCTTAAACACTACCCTCATTCTCTTGTTTACACTCAAGTGGGTCAGGGAGAATGGAACTACAGATACCCTGGTGTCAACTGTGCTGGTTCTGCGCTGGTTCTGCATTAGTTCTGCACTGGTTCTGTGTTGGATCTTTGTTGGTTCTGTATGCTGTCGTTCTAATGTGGATCGACAGACAGGCCCTTTCCATGTGCTGCTGTTTCCAGCACATTTAGAACAACCTGTTCCAAAATCCTGCTAAAAAATGAGGCAAGACAGACTTCAACTTGTTGAAAACTATCATTAAAAAAGACCAAAGGAAAAGGGCTATTTAGGCAGTGTTCTGTTGAGACGATGTCCTGTTTTGATGGTGGTGTGTTTCCCAAGTCTTCTCAGAGGTGCTTCAGACACCTGAGAACTATGTGAACCATGCGGTCGTCCCTGTTGATTAAAGCAGTTTATTAATCTGTGGAGCGAATGCACAGAAAAGCCTCTTCCATTCACACTCATTTTTAGGTTCTGGGTGTGTAAGGTCTTGGGATTGCAGTCAGGGGTCTCCCATGCTGTAACATGTGTCACAGAACTTAGCAAGCCTTGGAAATTAACTGTCACCATGTTGTTGGCTTGGGACTTAAACCAGATATGTGGTGGTGTGTGTAGAGTTGGTTGGTGAATGATAAATCTAACCCTAGGGGTGGGAAATTAGCCATGGGACTTGGTATATGCTTCTCCATGTTACTGGTGAGCACTGTTTAAAGCTGGAGATGTCTTTATGGTACCTGAGCCACTGAACACTCCAAGCAAAGACTTTGAGATATGTCATCACAGGCATTTGTCCTTGCTAGCATGGAGAATGTGGAGAGAAGATTGAGCCCTTGGTTCTCGAGCCTTTTTTCCCCCTCTGGGTGCCCTGTATTTGAGGTCACCAAATATGCCAGTGTTTGGTGGAGGGAGTGAATATTATGTTCTGTGTCCTGCAGTAGAGGCAGACGGTGGACCGATGGAGGCGGTGAGCAGTGAGCAACTGCAGACAAAGCAGTCGTGAGGACAAACAGATTGTGCCAATGCCACAGTGGGATGCCCCAGCAGCACCTGGGTCTGGATGTTATTGTTTTCAGAAGAGATCCTCTTTGGTGGAAGGTGGCGGGGGTTAACCCTGGGCCGCGGGGGCTCCATAAATCTTCTCCCGCCAGTGGAAGTCCCCGGCTGCTCAGGTTGGAGGGCGTACAAAAGAACCAAAGCAGTCAGGATGTGGAGCCTGTGCTCTGGACGAGAGAGGTGTGCCCCTGAGACACTGTAATAACATCAACAATAGCCAACGGATCAGCCACTCATCTACGTGAGTGTGTGTGTGTGTGTGTGAGTGTGTGTGTATGTGTGTGTGTGGGACTGGCGGGTGAGTGTATGTGTGTGTTGTAATGGCTTGGCTTGTGCAGTCAATGGGATATATCTTGCTCTGATGAAGGTTTAATGTCTCTGTAGACTAAGTCTGTTGCTTTTTCGTGTGTGTGTGTGTGTGTGTGTGTGTGTGTGTGTGTGTGTGTGTGTGTGTGTGTGTGTGTGGGGGTGTATTCCCACAGATACATATCCATAGTTCCTGTTCAGGCTATACGGATCACTAAGCTCCTGCCTCCTTTGGAACCTTAAAAAGAAATATCACTATTTCTGTAGACTCTCTTCCCTTAATAATCTCTGAGACGTTGTGAACAGGCTGGGTTGTAGTGGCAAAACTTATGAGATTATCAGGCTGTTTTCTTTTCTGGGTTTATGCCCATGAGTTACATTTCCAATTAGTCACATGCTGTCAGAAATCACAACAGAAATAAATACAAGAAATATACGACATTAAAATCATTATTCTGTCGTAAATAATTTGGCAGATTGTTAAGATGTAAAATAAGAAGTGGGCAGACTTCCTTCAAAATGTGGTCGGTTGGCTTAGCTGGTCGGAAAAATCTCGGAAGGTGTCAACACATCTTTTGATTCATGACATGGAAAATATAAAATAGGGAGAAGATCTGGACCTATTGGAAACATGATAACTGACCCTCTCAGAACTATATTTTTAGTCTTAAGCAGGCTTTTTCTAACCGCTCTGGTCTTGGAGACAGGACTTCAGTGTAACCTCTATGAGGGATGCCTGTTAGCAAGTAAAACCAATTGATATAATCTGACAAATCTTTCTCGGTAAGATCTTCACCTAATTACACGCATGTGGTCAGTCTGACATTTATTGCACCTTTATAACCATTCTTGGCTTTTAGTTGTAAGCAAAGACAGTGTGAAGTTTGTTCGTGACACAGGAAGTCTTGGCTGGCTCAGGTGACTTTCCTGTCGGCAGTCAGGCCATCCTCAGGCCAGGATGTGGTGGCTCATGGGCGTGGTGAGTGATGTGGCCTCCTTCCCAGCTCTGCTGGCAGATGCTGATGGTGGAGATGAGGGTGAAGATGGTGGAGGTGAGAATGATGGGGGTTGGTGATGGATGTGGTGGTGATAATAGTGGTGTGGGTGGTGGTCAGGGTAATGGTGGCACTACACCAGTTCTGTTGAAAGTCAGGAGAGAAAAACGGACTGGTGAGACTTTACAAGAGCCTCCTGGGCGTTGGACTTCTTGAGGCAGGTTCAGTTTAGGCATGCACTAGGCTGGGATTGTAGTGACGAATCTTAGTGTAATGTCATTTACTTCATGACTGGCCTTACAGGCTCCATACAGAAAAGCTGCTCTGTTGTGTGTTGTTTAAAGCCCATGAAGATCTTGGAGAGAGATGTGTAGTGTCATCACCATTCCAACCTTCCTACAGGCTTTGCAGAACCTCTGATCCTCAGATTCATTCCTTAAAAGAGTTTTCAAAGTCGTCTCCTCAAATGATTTTACTGCCCTGGGGTCTGAGTAAGTTTATTCACTCAGCTACACCAATTATACAGGCTCATGGTAACAGAAAATGACGTGTATATATAGAAAATGACATGCCTGCTCCTTTTCTGTGATCTGATACCGGCTACAATAACAAGAAGCCTTTATCATGGTGCAGTTACCTTTGATCTTTACCGAAGTTTATTTTCATGGACAGACACAGTTAAATGAACAGTGAGTGGAGTGGGGACTAAGCATAGTTTGTCAGTAGGTTTTTTTCTTCGTATTTATACATTTACAGGCTTAAAAACTAAGTACAGAATATGCAATATTGTTAGTTTCTTATGAAGTTTATGCATTGGATTGTAAAGCATGTCATTTGGTGTTAAATGGGTGCTTTGTGTTTGTTCCTTAGCAGAGAACCATAGTTAGCAGGTAATAGTGCCACTGAGAAACCTTGTTTTCTGACCACATCTCCAACTAGCTTTCATTCTTTAGTCTTATTTGATTTATTGAATATTTTGCAGAGGAGCTGGACCGCTTCACTCAGAGAAAGGCTCTGCTTTTGGCGATGGTTCTCCTCATTAAAGTCCTTCTCCTTCCAAACACGAGCTGCCAAGCTAGGCTGCTCCCAGCCAAGCCCGGCGAGTGAGACCCCTGCTCAATTTGAGGCCTAGCTGTGCGTACTTCCTGCAGGCACCATCCCACGTCTGTCTTCCTCTTGTCCAGCCTGAGAGGGGAAATAGAGACCAGCCGTGGGCCTGTACTCCATCAAACAGTGCAGGGATTATCAATGCATGGATTATCAATTCATGGATTATCCGACAGTGGGTGTCTGCCTCACTACAATAAAGAAAGGGGCTGGAGAATGTAAAGGCTTTTTGGACAGACATTTTGTTAATGACTTGTATGGTAGATTGGAGTTCATTCATCAGTCTGATTCCTCTGCTGACAAAAACTTGGTGGAAGCGAAAGATGTTTTGTTCGAAGCTTTTTGGGGGTGGATGAGTTCGATCAATAAAAAAGCTCTGGATGCTGGAGCTTTTGCACAATGCTTGAGATGGTGCCAGAGATTCAGCAGATATTGACAGTTTCAAACATCCACGTTGACCTTCAGCACTGTCTGAGTGGCACGCCTGCTGAGAATAGCCACCCAGAACCTTGCCGTGTGTCCTCGGCGGTGGGCCGAGCCGGGGATCTTGCTTTTGGCGGTACAGCTGACGGAGGGTTCGTGCCGGTTCTGCCATGTTGGCTTGGGGGCTCCAGGGCTATTCTGTTTGTTCAGCTGGTATGGGCTCCGCTGAGCCGATGGAACCCGAGCCAGAGTGCCACTCGTCACCACAGGCTTTGACATGGAATCAACCCCAAACACACTTCATTTGTATTGGTCTTCTTAAAGACCAGTGGTAATTTAACACAGAATTCATTTAACAGAGGACAAGCTGAAACAGTTTTTTGCTTTCAGGTCTAATAGCAGAACCCCTCAGTAACACTCTGTAATATCAAGTGAGCCCTTGCAAACAATAAAGCAAAACTACTGATGCTTCACAGCTGGGTGGGCCGAACAACTTCAGCTCGCTTCTTTACAACTGAGCCAGTAGGAGAAGCACACCACAGCTGAGCTTTGGGCCATTTTGGTCCTATGAATCCAAGCATGGGGCCAATATGGAGATTAATGAGACCTCATTCGCAACAAACTGGGGTGGTTGTAGCCTTGGGGTTCACTGGGGTTCACTGACCATAAAATTATTCCATCACAGTCATCTGCATATGTCTATATATTATAAGTCTTTTTGTTTAATGATTGTTTATGGTCCACTGATCAGAATGTGTTATTTCTGTTGCTTGCCCTGGATCTATTCGTTATGAAATGAACCTAATTTTGTTGTCTAGTTTTGGTCACAAATCAGTGGAAAATGAAAACCCAGACAAAAATATCTTCCTGTTCCTGCCTGAGAATGTTTGGGATAATAGTGTCTCCTTTGTTTAGTTGTTTTGATCGTGTGTCCAAAGGCAGCCATGAAGCAGGGAACTGTGGGAATGTGAAGTTTTTATGTATTAACAAATTTATAAATAAATTGAGTCTTAGCGTGTGAGCAGTTAGAGAGTGTCTGATGTTAAAACTCTCACAAATAAAAGTTGAATAGTGGTTTATATAAAGTTGAATAGTGGTATTGTATAAAGACCCTGCATTCCTGGAAGACACTTGACATCTGGCAAACGACACCCATTAGCTGCAAAAAGCAAGAGTGTAGTGATGACTGGTGTGTAGTTCTTGAAGAGTGTAGTGATGACTGGTGTGTAGTTCTTGAAGAGTGTATTAGACATGTGGACTTTGCAGAAGTTCTGCAAAGAGATGCTGTACAGCATGGCGTCCAATTGCAGTCAGAGAATAAAGTTCTTCTGCTTACCCAGGGTTTGCTGCATGGGCTTCCAGGGTAGAGATGGGAAGTTTCTCCTACACGCAAACCTAAGAGCTCTGGTGTGCAGACAGTCCTCCTGGGTCAGCGCAGACTGGTTCCTGCTGTGGGTGGATATCTGCAGTTAGTAAAGGGTTAAAGGAACAGCTTGTGTTCACTACTCAGCAAGAATCACTATTACTTCTAACAAAATGTGTGTGTGTGTGCATTTCAGAACTGAATATCCTGTGGGCAGCTCATCAAGTTCATCACAGCTCTGAGTACTACAACCTGACCACAGCGCTTCGTCAATCTGTAACTCAGCAGTGTGCTTCATGGGTAACTATCCCATTCGTCAGTCTGTAACTCAGCAGTATTCTTCCTGGGTAACTATAAATGACATTTGACCTGAAATGTCATTGTCCTGGGATGAACCCTTGAAAACTGAAACTAATAAATAAAATGTGGCAACCTAACCTATTAGAACTGCTCAGGATGTATGACGTTAGGAAATCTACACCACCACTGTAACATTTACCACTACCACTGTAACGTTTACCACAATAACGTTTACCACTACCACTGTAACGTTTACCACTGTAACATTTACCACTACCACTGTAACGTTTACCACTGTAACGTTTACCACAATAACGTTTACCACTACCACTGTAACGTTTACCACTGTAACATTTACCTCTACCACTGTAACGTTTACCACAGTAACGTTTACCACTACCACTGTAACGTTTACCACTGTAACGTTTACCACTACCACTGTAACGTTTACCACTGTAACGTTTACCACTACCACTTAACGTTTACCACTGTAACAGTGAAAAACAGTGAACCTGTCCAGTAAAAGGACATTTTCTTTTGGTGTATGAAGTGCGGTTTTGCTTTCTTTCCTTTTTTTTTGAGATGTCCATTCACTACTAAGACGACCTGTTTCTGTGCTCCCAGGTCTTCTACCTTCCACAGGCTTTAATTGTCCCCCCCTCGGTCTTTGCTGTGCACATTCAGTTTAACTTGTTGTACCAGTTCTGGATTCACACTGAGGTAAGACACTAATCCGGCTTAACATATCCCGTTTCAGATGTTTGCTACGTGTACTACGTTTATATAGTTTCTGTCTGCAGTGCTATAGTGTTACATTTCTAAACGCATGGCTTTACCAGGTTTCTTCTTACACTCACATTTACATTTGTGGCATTTAGCAGAAGCTCGTATCCAGAGCAACGTACAAAAGTGCTTTGACGTTTGCTCATAGAAAGTACCCTAGCAAGTACAGCAGATCAGAGTTCAAGAAACCTTAGATAAGTGCAATAAACAAACAACACCAAAGAGAAGGTTTCATTTGTCAGGGCAAGTTCAAGTTTAAGTTTAAGTTCAAGTTCAAGTGTACTAATTCCTGTATTTCTTTTCATCTCACCATGTTTGTGCTGTGGTTGTTACCACATGTCCGCGTCCCACGTCACTTTCTAGTCAGGAGGATTCAAACCTGCAGACACGTGTTCAGTAATGCGATTTTCTGCGATAGTCCAAACGGAAGCAGAACTATGCTCTTGGCATTTGACTCAAAGTTGGGCTATCAGTTTTACAGCCTGGGGAAACCGATTTGAATCACCTCCATCTTTTAGAGGTCTATTAGTCACAACACTCCTCAGATCCATAACGTTCTGAAGGCTATCATTTCTGCCTGTTTTACAGCATCTCTTGATGTTGTGTAATTTATTGGCAAGACCATCCAGGACTGATCCAACATTAAAACAAGAGCCAAGCACAGATGAACCTCTTTTCACTCGAGATGAAATTCAGCTGTAGCCTAGTTCACCCATTAGAGAGGAGTAATGACCCAGTAAAGACACGTTAGGAAACACTACCCAGCAAACTTGCGCACAGTTATGTTTAGACATCACATCATTTCTCAAGTCAAACGCCCGAGTGTAGCTGCAAAGCTGTGTAATGTATACAAATTTCTATCAACTTAACACGGATTGGTGTGTGTGTGTGTGAGCATGAAAATGTGCATGTGAGTGAGAATCTAGAAGTCACACCTTCCTCTTAGTTCTGTATATTTGACATTGCTCATTCCATCTGGACCTGGGGAAACTCTCCGCACAGTTAGCCGAGCTTCAGTCGAGCTCATCGGGGGAAAAAAAAAAAACCCAAAAAAACTTTTATTAATGGTGCTTCATGTCAGAATCCATTAGCGCACATGTGATCCTCACATGTTTTGGGGTCCTGCACAATTCCTCCTCAGTGCTGTTGAGCCAAAACAAAGACAAGGCAATCAATTGAAGAGATTAATCACACGCGCGAGGCTACCACTGGGACTCGCTCTACATCTGTGTTTAGCAATGTGGAGAAGTTGGCACCAGAAGACCCCCCACCCGGTCGAAAAAAATTTTTTTTTTTTTTTTTGTTTTTGGTTTTTTTTTGCCATCTCATTTGCTGGTTTACATGTTGCTAAACAATCGTGTTTCAAAGGCATGCCGTTGATTAAGATGTGGCACGAAATGTTGACGTTTTTAAAAAAAAAAATTCTTTCATCAGCTTATCAGCAATCTTGGTCCTCTGGAGTGGATCCTGAACACCCCTAGTCATCACAGGGTTCACCACGGTATGGAACGTCTCTGCCTGCCAGAGAATTTCTCCCAAACATTTTTCCTTAAAATGATTTAGAAGCAAAATCTATAACAATAAAGGTCCAGTATATCGAGTAAATCTTATTTATTCTGCTTTCGTTCTTTTAATTGGCAGGGAGGAACCTGTACTGTATTGATAAGAATTATGGAGGGTCCCTTATTATTTGGGACAGGATGTTTGGTAAGAATATTTGTGTGTGTGTGTGTGTGTGTGTGTGTGTGTGTGTGTGTGTGTGTGTGTGTGTGTGTGTGTGTGTGTAGATGTTCATATTGTTAGTATCAGTGTTTATGTTTTGGGGGGAAAAAAAACCCAAAGCAACATATATGAATGTATTACTTGTATGAGCTGTTATAATAGCTCTATGATCATAATAATTATTAATACAACTGTGCATTTAATCCTGTTTCTTTAGGCACTTTTGCTCCAGAAGGTGACAGAGTTATCTATGGACTCATACACCCCATCAATACATTTGACATTTTGTCTGTTCAGGTAAGTTGACTTGTGTCAGATCTGTGTGTCAGCATGTCAGTAAACAGTGGATTTTGTCTAGTTTGTTTTCTGTAAGCCACAGAGACAACATCGATTTGCCCAAACCAGGCCTAACCAGTGCCTGAAGTAGCTGGTCTGTTAAGGAACTGAGCCATGTTTTCCCAGTGATTCCTCCAAATCAAAACGACAGATTATTATTATTATTACTAGTTACATTAAGCTACTTGCTGTTGTACATCACCTACTGTCACCACAATAAAGGTGATGCATCAGTTCCTGTATTGCTTTGCGGCAGCTGAAAATGTCCCCCTGTGAAAATATCAACACACAGTAAATGAACTGAGCACAGTGACTAGCAAAACTAACGCACGCTGTCCTCACTTCAGAGTGGCAAACGTGCAGGTATGTTTGTCTCCTGCCACATCCTCGCCAGTGAAAAACACTGGCACCCTAACATCATAGCTCTTTAAACAAACCACTCAGGAGAGGTGAAGGAGTTGGGCAAAGTGATGTGGAAGTTACTTTTGATTATTTTCTCTGCGCCGGTCTGGCTCATGCACTTTGTAAGCACGGTCTAATCTGAGACAAGAAATGTTTAAACACAGGATTCAGTGTCAGTAGGGATCAGAATGGTGTTTTTTTGCACACTTGCCCCTGAAATGATTTTCAACATTTTGGTGTTTAGTTTTTCTCCCTTCTACTTCTCTGAAGTTCCACCATTACAGGTACCTGTGGCAGCAGTTCATCAAAGCTGACGGCATCGGGTATAAACTGTCCATCATCTTTAAAGGCCCGGGCTGGTTGCCAGGGAAACCCAGACTGGGAGACCACACGGAGCTGCCCCAGGTGGAAATCTTATCTATTCTCATTCCTTTTACCTCCAGCACCTCAACAAGGGTTTTCATAGCAGTAAGGATATGCCCACTTTCACTATGAGGGGAGTGGCCAGAAAATAAAAAACTTTAGATTCTTCACTATTGTATTTTTAAAGTTGTAAAATCTACGTAAAATCTATTTATGAGGAGACAAATTTTTATTACCAGAGCTGAAGCTGCTCTAGTGGGGACAGAGAAATGTCCAAAGAAATCAGGGAATCTTTGCATTTCATGCACATTTTACATGAACGGAATGATGTTGAGAGAAAGCACTTTGTGGATCATGGTGTCGTGTTTTTTGAATGATTTAGCAGGTCAGATCCACACAAACGATCCACTTTCTGAGTCAACACATCGTTCTAGACGGGCACAGACATATTTCCGCCAGTGCCGATGAATCCTTCAACCGTTCGTCATATCCTGGCACTGAAGTCTTCTGTGTGTGTCTGTATTTTCTATTATGCTTTAGATGACGCTCGTATCACATTTTAGGAGCCTTGCATGCAGAACCTTTGAGAGACGTCTTAAATGTCAAATTTCGGACATTTCTGTGACGTAACACGTCTTGAGAATGACTCCAGACAAAATAGGCTGGCTTTACAAGTACAGCGCAGTGCCAAAAAAAAGGTCTTAAATGCTTATGTGGACTGAAGCACAATAGGCAGAATTTTCAGTCATCTTTAAAAAGCAAAGCTTTGCAGACCAGAAGCAGTGGCAGGTTTGAAGTCTCCCAGCAGGACCAGTAGTGGCTTTGCTTTGAAGTGGTGCTGGGCGTGGGGTGAATTCACTCACTGCCACATCACACACAAAAGAAAAGCTCTCTGGTCTCTCTCTGGTCTCTCTCTGGGCTCTCTGTACCCTCTCTTTTTGTTGTCATTCTCTCTCTCTGTGACTGTCTCTCCTTAGACCTACTGACCTTGAGTAATGTAGCATCCGCTGGAATCCGAAATACTTTGCGAGATTCTAGAGAGGCAGAGCTGGTCCAGCCCTGCAGGATGTGTTCGGGGGGAGGGAGGGCCAGTCCAGCCCTGCAGGATGTGTTCGGGGGGAGGAAGGCACCGGCTCGATGGGTTGAGCTCTGAGAGAAAGCAGAGCAGTTGCCTGCTGCAAATTCTGGCCACAGCTCTATATAAGAGAGTCTCAAGAATGCTGGAGAAGCCAAAAGATCTTCTTTTGTCTTGATTGCACAAAATGTATTTCTCAGGTCTGGGATGCTTTCGGAACCTGTTCTGTTGCTAGTCTGCCACTGTGATGGGTAAACAAGAATTTAATTCAATAATATGTAGACCTTGGGAGTATCATTGTTTTTCCAAAAATAGCAGCCAGTCCGATCGACGCCGACCGATACTCATCTATTACCAGAACGGTGTTCATACTTCACGTTTCACAAACTGTTTGTTTTCAGGTTATGGGTGACGAGGTGCCACACGACCCAAAATGGTCCCTGGCGCTACAGATGTATGTGCACGCCCACTTCCTGCTGCTGGTGGGCGTCTTCCACAACTTGCTTGATGCACAGTATGTGAGTAGCACCATCTTACTGGACGTGGGCCAGAAGCTCAGAGGACCTCATGTTTACCTTTTAGACGCTGATGTCACCACAGCAGTGATTTGACCAGGGCTGAAGTCTTTCATGTTCGTGCTGATCTCTCATTGTCTTTGACTGGGTTCATTGGAAGCTTTTAATTTGCTCAGTGCTTAATATTTCTGTGCGAGGTCTATTATCAGACGTCAGTCAAGCTCAGCCGCTCCTGTCATTATCTCAGTCATAACAGAACCTTTCAGTACAGTGTAGGGACAGGCTATGTTTCAGTAACCCTTTGTCTATTATTTTCCAACTCACTCCACACTCCCACCCTCCACCCCCCAAAACACACACACACACACACACACACACACACAAACGTGAGACAGTGTGTCCTCATCTTGGTATCGCTGGACGCTGTGTGTTCTCCCGGCATGGTTTTGGTTAGCCAGCATACACAGACCCACCCTGAATCCCTGCTGAACTGAAACAGCCCGTTTTCCCCTGCGGCCTCCTGTGGTGTTCTCTCTTCATTCTGCCCCCTCACTCCATAAGCCCCCCACCCCAAAGTCTTACCCCCACCCTCACCACGCCCTTCCTTCAGTCACCAACCAATAAAACAACCGTCGGTGGTCCAACAAGCAGTGGAAAGGTTCTGAAAGCCCAGTCAGCCATTTCCCATCACCCCAAAAACCTTCCTGTGACATCAATCACCCTTCTCAGGGAAAATAACAAAGTGAAACCTTCGGGCCAAGCAGTAAATAATGTCACAGTGTGTATTTATACCTCCTGGTGCCTCACGCATTTATACACAGCGACAAGTGAAGCTACAGCACAGCGTAGTGGGACTTCAAAGAAAGGAAAACATTTATTTTTAGGGCGAGCCAAGTTACCTCTGAATTACATCACTCGCACTGGACTATCAGTCTTGCTAACTGTTTGACTAGCTGTTATATATTGAGGTTGTGTGAACTGACCACTGTTGACATGCTAATTGCTTAACTCAGCAGAGCCCGGGTTTGAGATTACCGACCACTTTGTGGTGTTGATAGTAACAGTAGTAATGATGAGAATGTTACTAAGTTAATCTTTAGTGGCCTGGGGAAACGACCACTGTGTGACTGCGGGTTCAAGACCTAACGAGCTCCCAGGTGCTTTCGTTTCTGCTGCTGTTTTGCTTTGCGTTATTGCTGAAATAGGATATCGTGGAGAATTAAAAATGATGGTGCTGAAAGGATGTTTAGAACATATGCCAGACCGCAGGGACCAGACATGGGGTGTTTTCACTGAGTTTTTCCCCACTGAGACCTGGACAGTTTCACAAGAACATCTCAGCCTTATCAAAGCTGGTGTAGAGGTGAGCCGTTTAACCCACCTTCCACAGCCCTGCAGTAGATGAAATTCACCAGGCAAACCCCTAATTAAAGTCCCCTTATGCCATTTTCAAATTATCACCCAATTATCTTTTCTGCCTTGTGGTACTAAAAGCTCTGTGCTTCTAGATGACATTAAGTGTAATTTTTTTTTTGAAGAAGAAGAGGCATATACAGGTCAGATCAAAGTAACTCTTCTGTAATTTATACTTCTGTAGTTCTACATTTCACAGCATGTTTTGACCCTATCAGCAACGAGCCCTACATACAGTACAACACACACCTGTAAATGTCTCACTAATAAGCATGGGTTCAGGGGTCAAGACCTCTAGGGTCTGAGGTCAAGATTGGTCATGACCCCATCCGAAGTGCGTTCTGCAGTGTCCCGCTGTCCTTAGCGGGTCTGTGTGGTCTTTCCCGCAGGATCCGAAAGAACATGACACGACCTAAACATAAAACCCCAAGCACAGTCATTTCAGCTTCACCTCATGCCCCCACGGGTCAATAACACTGTAATGACCTTAGACCTAGTTGCGTTTGGCCAAGGAGAGAAGTACTGAGGTGTGTGAGCTGAAGGCAATGGAGCAAACATCTTCCACACTTCAACTGTGCATATTCTGCAGTTCTTCTGCATGTCGGGGTGGGGGGGGGGTGGGGTTGCTGTGAGCTTTGGAGAGCACTGACACCTAATCCCACTCTTGTGCTTGGGTTTCTGTTCTTTAGATGCTGTCTCAGCCAACCGTGCTGCTCGTGTCTGGCTACATCCTACTGACGCTCACCTCCCTTGGTTACATCATAGAGCAAAGGTAACGTGCCATCAGCGTGTTGGTGTTAACAATGTAGAGACCATCAGAGACAATGTCGACCATATAGTGAACCATTGCATTAAAAGTCCTTCATGTTGACACCAGTCAGTAAACCAAAGAGAGTCTAGTCTGTGAGTGACTCAGGTTTACTTTGCTGAAGAGAGTGAAGCAGTGTGCTGTCCTGTCGTGAAGCAGTGTGCTGTCCTGTCGTGAAGCAGTGTGCTGTCCTGTTCCACAGACCAGATGCTGCACTCTGGGAGACGGCGCGCTGTGTGCTCATGGTACTCCTGCACAGCCTGGGCTCTATCAACCCTGGAGTTCAACTACTGACTCTGGCTGCTCAGGTAACTTAAAGAACACCTCTATATCCTTGTATCTGTATTTGTATGGGTGGAGGTAGGTAACTCTTACGTGGATGACTATATCTGTTCTGTTGTAACATGGTGGAGGTGATGCAGGTGTGGTGGCCATTGCCTGTTATGGCTGACTGAGTACACATGGTGCGTGTGTGTGTGTGTGTGTGTGTGTGTGTGTGTGTGTGTGTATGAATATAAATGTGTGTGTGTGTGTGTGTGTATGAATATAAATGTGTGTGTGTGTGTGTGTGTGTGTGTGTGTGTATGTATGAATATAAATGTGTGTGTGTGTGTGTATGAATATAAATGTGTGTGTGTGTGTGTGTGAATATAAGTGTGTGTGTGTGTGTGTGAATATAAGTGTGTGTGTGTGTGTGTGTGTGTGAATATAAGTGTGTGTGTGTGTGTGTGTGTGTGTGTGTGAATATGAATGTGTGTGTGTGTGTGTGTGTGCGTGTGTGTATGAATATGAATGTGTGTGCGTGTGTGTGTGTGTGTGTGCTGGCATCAGCTCCCACCCCCCCAGCACAGTGATGTATGACTCCAGATGCTTTTGCCCAATTGACCATAAAATTGTCGTGTGTTTCGGACTTTTGCAGCGTAGGGCTGTAGATCGTGACTGACCCCTCATTACAACACCACCTCCTCCACCCACCTGCCCTCCCTCCCTCCCCATCTCTCTCTCCATCTCTCTCCATGTCTCTTTTCTTTGCACCTCTGCTTAAAGTTAAGGCAACACTTCTGGAATCAATTAGCCCTGTCTGCGGCTAACTGGAGTCGGCTGATGAGATTTACACGTGAGAGTTGAAATGTTCACTTTTTTTTCTTGTGGCCATGCATCTGTAGACTTTAGGTGCTAAAATCCCCACCACATTCCCCCCCTCCCCTCTCCTTCCTGAATATCTGCAAACGATAAAAGAGTGAAACTGAAAAGGTTCCCACGTGCAGAATGTAGAAAGAATTCATGTGTTCCGTGTTCAGCAATTTTCCATCACATATTCACCTGGATCAGAGATGAAGTAAGAATCTCTTCAGCTTATGATATGTTTCTGATGAATCTGAATATGCACGTCTAAGTACAGATAAGAGAAAGGCAGATGTTTAAAGGTCATGTTCGATTCTAACTTTCTCAGTTGATACGTGTGGTTGGCTTTGGTCTGGACGTTAAATCCATGACTCTAACTTGCTTTACCTGCTGGTCTTCTGGGAGCAATAAAATACCTTTTGATTTTTCTCATATACATCTGGAAGGAAAGACTAAGGATCAGTGCTGCAGACCTTGCCGCTGATATTATGGCAGTATTTATGCTCCAAGAGAAGCAGCAGGGATAACCCATAAACCCGGGTGGCAATGTCACACCCTCAAACACAGACATGCCCGCCACTCACACACACTCTCACACGTCTCTTGGGCACAGGCGTGTGCTCTCTGCCACTTTTTTAGACATACGTGTGTGTGTGTGTGCTTTTATGACGTATTCAATCTACAAGCGAGTGATTGTGGATGGATCAAAATAGATCTGTAGATAATGTTGTGGATAGATCAAAATAGATCTGTAGATAATGTGGATAGATCAAAATAGATCTGTAGATAAATGGTTGTGGATAGATCATAACAGATCTGTAGATAATGTTGTGGATAGATCAAAATAGATCTGTAGATAATGTGGATAGATCAAAATAGATCTGTAGAT
>JAOXYF010000013.1:1617979-1630163 GCA_028565775.1 Sternarchorhynchus goeldii | reverse complement strand
CCACCCCCCCCCTCCACCCTGCCTCTGTGGTAGAGGTTACCCCATGCGGTTGCAGTGGCTCCTGCAGTGCTGCCAGCTGTCAGGGAACCTATCCTTCAGACTCTCCAGCCATCAGCAGACTCTCCCTCTGCCTGGAGGTGCTGTGCTACATCTTCAGTATTTCCACTGGAAACCGTTTAGTTTGAAGGGTCTGTTACTTTGGTAAATGTACAAGGGCTGGCTGAGCATTGTGTTGTGAATGGAAACCCTTTTAAAGTTGTTTTTACTCTTCAGAACCCTCTTCTCTCTCTCTCTCTCTCTCTCTCTCTCTCTCTCTCTCTCTCTCTCTCTCTCTCTCCCCCCCACTTTGCTTGTATTGCTGTCATGTTATACAAAGCAGTGCATCTCAGCATTGAGAAAAGAACCACTCAAGTCAATGTGGTATTTATCACCTTTGATAAAGAAGAAATTAGTGTGAAAATAAGGTCATAGATCACAAAGGGTTAAATTAGGTGTCTGGGGGGAAATCAATGGATGTAGTGTTACTTTTGGATCCTGGACATGCAGACGGCAAAAGGTGCCTGAGGTAACAGTTCTGGTGGGAAACCTGTACCTTCTGCCCTATTAACGGCACTTCAGCTTTGTGAAAAGACTGTCAAATTCATCCAGTGATAAAAACCTTCTTATTGGCACCGTTTACACCTCATGCCCTCCATAGTGTGTTTTGACTTACGATGCATATTTTCTCGTGCTGAAGGTGGAGATGCGCTGCTGAAGCTGACTACATCCTCCGGGCTTTATAATCCTCACTGTACGGAGACCCGACTCCATTTAGCTCCGGGGGTCTGTTATCTAGATCGGACCTGTTACCCTGACCACCACCCCCTCTCCCCTCAACCCCCCCCACCCCCCCCCACGTGTTGTGCATGGTAGGAGAAGGGAACAGATGGGAATCCGATTGAAGAGATGGGTCGCTTCTAATTACCTAATGAGCAGAAGGATCAGCTTGATTTGTCGCTTTGGTGCTCTTGTTAGGTTAAGTGGAGGGAATCGACTGAGGGCTCAGGCTGCCATCTTGGCTCTCTCTCTCTCTCTCTCTCTCTCTCTCTCTCTCCTCCTTTCTCTTGTTAATCTCTGTAACACCGCAACCTTACACCCAAAAATGCTCTCAGCTGGGCAGTAGGCAAACGCTCGGCTGCATCGCTCTCTGCTGCATTGCTCTACGTCGCTGCTTGATCTTCAGTTCAAGCATCACACTCTAGTAGAAAAGACTTCAGGGTTACATTAAGTGGAATTTGATTGTGTGTGCTGCAAAGGGCTCTGTCTCCATTATTTCTCCTCAATCACTGTGAAAACAAAGGTCACCCAAATTAACGTTACGTTTTCCCTGACCCAGACTGAGGCTGAACCAGAAATAAAAATAATTCCCAATGGTGATTCACTGGGAAACCGTGCGTTAATGGTTCAGTAATGATGCACATCTGAAGAACGGGCTCTGTGTCTCAGATTCAGCCCTCGTCATCTGTGGTGTTAGACTGTAGTGTGATCAACAGAACACTCCAACAAGTCCCTGTAGGCCCAGGCTACAACTGGGAATTAGTCTCTTGTTCTTAAATTAGGAGTTACAGTCTCAGTGCTACCGAGGGCAGACTGAGAGGAGTGTGTGTGAGGTTACCCCAGCAGCTGATGCACTTCACATTTCCTACATGGGTGTGGAACTCATGTGTGAGAGTGTCTGAACGTGCATGGATGCTGTTCTCAGCACGAGGGCTGGTTTTGTTGTTTTTTTACATCATCACTGTGTGACCCCCCCCCCTCCCCTCCCCTCCCAACTGACCAGGTTGCATTATAAATCAAAGACGATCATACCGCTCGCGTAAGAGCCTAACGAAGGCTCATTTTTAACATCGCTAAATGGTCCTGACAAAAAGTCTAATGAGGAAATCAATAATTCAGCGATTGTTGCTCTGCTTATACTAATACAGCCGGCTTGCTGGGCTGGGATCCAGCGACGGAGAGGCCATTTTTTACCGCTCCGGTTCTGCACGTCAGCATGTTCTGTTCCTCTCCTTTGACCGTTTTGATTAATTTTCTGCAGTTTTTGTGACTGATGGTAAGATTTTCCTTTTTGCCCGTTTTAAGAATGCATTTAAATGTTGTTGTTTTTTTTTAAACTTTACAAATAACAAAATAAAAAAACAAAAACCCCCCAAACATGATCCTAGTCGATCCATTCCAAACGAAATTCAATGCCAGAGCATCCACTTCCTCTCTCATTATACAGGCTTAGATTGATTGTCAAACTGTCCTCCTTCCTAATGCTTTTGCAGTTACTTTTATTCTGTAACTGTTAGACCTACAGAACACCAGTCTGCATGACAGCTGGCTCTGTTGCCAGAGAGACGGTAGATGACTTTCAGATCTCCCTGGATAAAACCTTCCTTTCACGGGTCTTCTTCAACTCCCTTCTCGACACATTTCGAGAGCTAAAGTCAGGTTTGAGTCTCTGTATTTTTTGCATTAAATGCCAGACGCTTGAGTGGTGTAGATGTACATCACAGACATGCAAACAGATGGTGGCTTGTGCTGTGAAGGGGAATATTCAACATCCTGGCCCCAGAGTGCATGTGCTAGGTGAACATGGGGGTCCACTCCCACGGTATGTCTTTAATTGAAGGGGCAGTTACATTACCCTCTTTGGAACCTAACTGGGCTCCAGAGCTCAAGGCTTCTGTACCACATGCTCAATCAAACCTCTTTGAATTTTACTGGCTCTCAGCCATGTTTACTGCCCCATAAGGTATCGCAGAAAGTTAAAAGAAACACGAATTACGAATGATAACCTCTGATAACCTTATAAGCAATGATTTGAATTTGTAGTTTGGAATTGATTTTTTGTTTTTATAATGATATAATTGGCGTCTAGACAGGACGAGACAGGACGAGACAGGATAAGTCAGGAAAAGAGAGGACAATACAGGACGAGACAACGAGGAGACGGATCTAAAGATCTGTAGTACCTGAAGGAGGAGCCAACTGGCATAAACAATGAAACGATGAAAATTATAGTCAGTGTAGTAACCACAAGACAATATTGACAAAATTGGCTGAAGGTGGTGCAGTGGAAATGAACCAACCCTCGTTAAGGACCTGGGCTTGTGTGGTCTGACTGTGAGAAGATACAAGGGATCAAAAACGCATCCTTTCCTGTTTAAACTGTAATTTTACCTTTAACTTGTAATATTAATATCAACAAACCCATTCATCAATCATCAGATCATTGCTAATAGATGCCACATAGCTGTTTAACTCCACTTCTAATTATTCATGTTCATTTCTTCATTTCTTCCACTGCATTTGTTTGTATTGAATCATGGTCTTCTACATTGACTCTCATACAGTTCTTTTAAGGAGTCACCATGACACGAGCCACTGACTTCTGTAAACATGTTCAGAATTTATTTCATTTACGATGGAGATGTAAGCATTTTGGGCTGTGAGCAGAACAAACTTTTACTTCTATCTTTTCCACCCAGCTCATGTACCTTGCATTCGCAATAATTATACACTTTCAGTCTGGGAGAACGTTAGTGAATTAACTCTCTCTTTTGTTCCCGAGTCTTGATGCAGAGCCCCAGGTAATTATGTGTGAATGACCCGCTGGGTGTGATATTGACTGATAATGAAGATGGGCTTTCATCCATCCATCTCTACCTCCTCCCTCGTCTGAGTGGACTGCACTCTGTAGACCTCCATTACTTAACAGTCGGGGGGCATGCAGCTCTCTGGCTGGGAGAAGGCAGTGAGACTGACCTTTCTGACCTTTGGGTCTCCGTTTACATTAGCAACTGATCAGAGATCACACTTCTTCAGCGAAGATCATTAATCACTTAGAGAGTGTGCTGGTGGAGAAGATGATCCCACGGGTTATGGGTTACCCTGCTCTGAACTCTCCTTCTAGTTCCTTATTACACGGTCACTTAACAGAATCGAATCTGTTCATCAAAGTATTTTTTTTATTTACCTGGATGTTAATTCATTCATCTATTCATTCATTCATTCAACAGTCTGATCTTTAGTAGCATCTTGTTATACAACGTTTTCATGCTGAAAGTCTACAGCGCGCAATGTTTACAGTGTTTACAATGTGTACAATGTTTACAATGTGTACAATGTGTACAATGTTTCCACCTTTTTGGGAGGGAAAGGAAGAACTAGGGAGAGAAGTTTAGAACACAGAAGGGTTCCCTCGGACGGCTGTGAGACATCCATTAAAGAGCATTAACACCTCATTTTTACAGTCCAAGATAAGTACTTAACTACCCTCTATTGCACACATGAGTAAATTACATTATAAAATAACTTAACATGATTAACTTGATTTAATTTATAATTACACCTTGATGATGTCTTATCCAGGTGACTTTTTCAGTGTTTTACAAGAAAGTTTTTGCGTGTGTGTCTGATTAGTCCAAGACAACACTGAGGGAACTTTAGTGATGAATATTTCACCAGTGTCATGTTGAATCATGGCGTGGGGTGTTTGTGTAGGATGGCACAACACGTCCAGCACACGCCACTGACTGACACTGTCACTCACGTTTTCGCAGCCTGTCCCACAGTGGCATTTCGAGCAGGAGCACACTGGGAAGATGCTGTCGTCAGCCGTGAGACCTGAGAAAGACGAGCTGCCCTTCGCCAGAACCATCACTGGAACGAGTGTGGGCTTCGGTGACATCTCTATGAACTTGAGAGACAACTTCAGTTCTGCATCTCACAGCGTAGATGTAGGTGAACCAAGGGCGGCACAGAGTGCGTTTCCATCTGCCGTGAGTCATTACCTAAATGTCTCTACAAACCACTAGAGTGATCTCAGTGGTTGACACTTTTACTCTTTATCCAACATTATTGCTGTTGTTGTTTGGCAAGTCTCTGAAGGACCATTAAAGGAGGGTTGTGCTTGATAACCTGCGAACATGTTAGCATGTTGTCTTAGAACTGATGGGGGAGAGTGAAGTGCTATGCATGCTGTGAGCGCGAGTGTGCTGTGTGCTGTTTAGAGAGTGATGTGTGGTGTGTGGAGAGTGATGTGTGGTGTGTGATGTATGGTGTGTGTGGTGTGTGATGTATGGTGTGTGTGGTGTGTGGAGTGTGATGTATGGTGTGTGATGTGTATTGTGTGTGGTGTGTGAAGAGTGATGCCAGGCCTGCCTGCAGCTGGAGAAAGTTCTGGCACTCCAGTACCGGAGTGGAGCCCAGGACAAGCTCCTCACAGGAGTGCTGGGGTCTTTCAGGAGAGCTCACATAGTTTTTAGAGACCATCAGAGAGAACAGGCTTCCTTAAACCCTCCTTGTGTTTTGGGGTTGAAGTTTTCCTGTTTCCATGGCTCATTATTTGATTTGAATAAAGACTCAATATGTATTAATCACTAGGTTATATCATTATAATGTATTAATCACTAGGTTATATTATTAGAATGTTTTTGGAGAGGACACATTTAAATTGAAAATTTAATTGGAATCTAAATGAATGAAATTAATTAATTAAATTAATTAAATTTAAATGGAATCGTTTAAATTGAAACTTTTACATTTAAATCTGTCTTAAAGGCAGATGTTTTATAACAGCTGAACTCGTCCTTAAAGTGCTGAGTTCTCTGTAGTCATCAGTGTTCTATCAGTGCCCCAGTCCATTAAAGTCGATACACATGTTCATACGATCATTTGTATAGTGTACCAAGGTCGATACATTACAGGTCTTAGCAATCCATTTATTTAATTCTCTGCACTGTCCTCCCCAGTTTAAAAGTATCAAATCCATTATCCAGTGGCTCTGGTGCTGAATAATCTGCGTGCATCCCTGCAGTCTGCCCAGCTGCCCTGTACTCTTTAATTTCAGTCAATACAAGTCAAGTGCTGATGAATGCATTCATCGATATTGTGCATTTTCACTGCAATATCCTGCTTCATCCTCTGTCTCTCTGCCGTCGCTCTCTCTCTGGGTGAGAGAGCTAAAGTCAGAGCTCTGAAGTGTAGGGCTGAGCCAACAAGCCTCAGAAAACTCTGCAATAAATCAAAAAAAAGTGGCACAACCCACACCACACACACACACACACACACACACTCATTCATATATACACACACACACTCATTCATATACACACACACGCACACACACACACACACACACACACACACACACACACACACTCATTCATGTATACACACACACACACACACACACACCACCACCACCTGCCCCTTCCTCTCCATTTATTCTACAAAAATGAAAATCAGATCAATTGATTTGCCACGAAAGCCGTAAATACGGATCAGCTTTCGGACCAGGGAAGGCACTTTAGCTCCAGGAAAGGCGGAGAACCTGCTCTCCGCTGCAGGCTTGGACTTGAAGGTGCCCTTTAGGGTGAGAGAGGCCTGGGCTTGTCAGATCAGAGGATGGTGGCCTTCGCTTGCAGGGGGAGGGGGGTGCGTTAGCCCACGAGGACCTGCTCTCCACTGGGGCAGCGTCTGACCTTTACGGGTCTCTCGAATGGCCCTGGCAGTGATGCCAGGAGACGGGCCCCCTCACGTGGAAGGGAACACCGACGGGTTGAATTATTCAATGTAGACGCAGGGAGCACCAGGAACACTGATGTCCCCTGACACACTGTGTAAAAGCCCCCTTCCCCAGCCAGTGCCCCCATCCACCCTACCCCACCCTCATCCACCCTTTTTCTGACCCCGCACGACACCATACGCCCTACAGGCTGTCACCATGGGTGTGTCAAAAGGGGATGGGCTTGAGGACACCCTTGTTGTTCTAACCCCCACTTAAAAACAGGGCTGGTGAAACACTGGTGCACAGACACACTACTAACACATACACGTGAAACACTGGTGCACAGACACACTACTAACACATACACGTGAAACACTGGTGCACAGGCACACTACTAACACATACACATGAAACACTGGTGCACATACACACTACTAACACATACACATGAAACACTTTGACATTTTCATACACTTGCAAATAGACACACTTGCACATGAATTCACCGGTGTATAAACATGGAACTTAACAGTTATACATATGTGTGTGTAGGACTATGTGTGAAGTTATTTCATTGTAACAGGAAGGCAGATATTTACCTTGTATGCAGCATGCTCCTCAATATAAAGTGAAGAGAGATCTCACGTTGAACATTCTTATATAAGCTTCAAAATCTGATTATATAACAGTTTCAAGGTCTGAAGTGTTAAGGAAGGAATATTCTTCCAGTTCCACCATGAACACCTCATACTGATTACCCATGGTGCACCTTGATAAGGCAGTACATTAACGAGCGTTTGGAACTGGGATTTCATTATAGAATCTCTTCACTTTTTATAACTAATCTATGGACTGTTTGATACACATATTGGTGTCTCACCACTACAACCCATGTCCTTATTGAATGGGAATTTTAAGCTAATTTTGGAATACTCTTCCAATTCTAGCAAGAACTAGTGCTTGTTCAGATAGTTGAAGCTAAAAAAATCCAATGTTTATTGAATTACAAATATGATTATAGACCATGTAGCCTGTAGGTTGGAGAACTGAAGCCTTGAGGTGTCTATGTTAGCTTCTCAGTATCCTCCAGTCAGCCTACTGTATGTGAAGAAACATTCATTTTGTTATTATTTTTTAGAATGCATTCCCAATGCCAATGACATTCATTCTAAATATTTACTAAAATAATGTAGCACATGATTTTATCACTTCTAATAGCTCTGTCCAATCAATATCCCACAATCTTACATTTAAACAAAAAATCTAATTTACATTGCACATGTGCAAGTGCCTCATGTATTTTGACCTAATCAGCCTCCCATAATAAAGTGCCTGGGCACCAAAGCCCTTCCAGTGTGCACGCAAATATGCACACACTCGAGCTCACATGCACACACACATTTGCTCAAACTCACACACATGGACATGTATGCACTCAAACTCACATGTACACACATTTGCATTCAAACTCTCACACACACATGCATGCACTCAAACTCACATGCACACAAATGCTTGCACTCAAACTCACATGCACGCACATGCATGCACTCAAACTCGCATGCACGCACATGCATGCACTCAAACTCACATGCACACACATGCATGCACTCAAACTCGCATGCACGCACATGCATGCACTCAAATTCACATGCACGCAAACGCTTGCACTCAAACTCACATGCATGCACTCAATCTCACATGCACACATGTTTGCACTCAAACTCACATGCACACAAATGCATGCATGCAAAATCACATGCGTGCACGCACAGGCACGTGCACTCTGACTGAAATGCATATACAAGCACATGCAAAACCCTCCCACACACATTCGCACATGCATGCAATTGCATGCACTCAAACTCACATGCTCCCCCACACCCCAGCAAGGCCTCCATTCACAACCTGTCTCCATGACGACAGGTGAATACTCATCTGTCATAGTAATTTTAGCAGTGGTGTTGTGGTATTGGCTGGAGTTTGTTAAAAAAATAAAATTAATTAATTAATATTACCAGGAAGCATTAAGACCATTTGTATGCAAATGTGATACAGGTCTAAATACAGCTGAGGTTATAATGTATAATATAATATACTATAATGTACATGCAGATACTAACAGTAGGACCACACTGATAATAGTAAATACTAAATTTGTCAAATGTAAATTTCATGTTTAAAATAAATACAAATAAAATCTAATTCCAGACACTGAAATTTTGGGAATAAAAGTTGATTGTGAATATAAGTTGATTGTGCTGATTTCTCAACATGTCCTACAGATAACAAAATGCCATATGAAACCTGTAAAATAAACACACATATGGCAGTTGTCTCTTAACCACAGCTATTGGCTATTTCTGGTGTTTATTTGTGTTTGTGGCTGTCTTAGTTGTGACTGTTGCTTGGCTTTGGACTGGATGAGGTGTGTGTGTGTGTGTGTGTGTGTGTGTGTGTGTGTTAGGAGGAGTGGAAGACTCAGAGGAGCTGTACAGAACAGATGGTCCCAGCGCGACACTGGACCTCCGACAGGGGAAAAATCAATGCTCATAACTTCAAAACAAAAAAGAAATTAATAATTATATGGGAACACAAGATTGCTTTGCATCAGTGTCGCAATCTAATTAATAGGTGTTTTGTTTGTGGCTTGTTGGTGTTTTTTTCTCCCCTCCTTTTCTCCAACGGTGACAATTTATGCTTTTTAAGGGCGGAAGGCAGACTGTGAATGTCTCAAATCAAGCCTGTGTGCCTTTTCCCCCTCTCTCTCTCTCTCTCTCTCTCTCTCTCTCTCTCTCTCTCTCTCTCCCACACTCGCTTCACTCCACACCTCTGTACTCCGATCCTGATTTTGCTTCTCCTGGCTTTTGTTTTGGTGTTTTACACTCCTTTCTGTTCTCTCTATCACATATTCTCATTTTCTTTTTGGAAATTGTATTAAAATGTATGACATTCTGTATTAAGGATGCCTTGATCAGTAGTTAGTTGGTATTGTGCGAATATCTCTTACATTAAACATTATTTGCACATGTACAGTTTGTAGTTTGTAGTTCATTTTACATAACTAATTATGTTTGTATTAGAGATAATCTATCAGTTAACGTCTCCATCTCATGCTAACGTCTAACGTCTCTTTTCCTCTCTGTCTCTCTGTCTGTCTGTCTCTGAGCTGAGACACCTTCACTACTGATGACTGACACAAGCCCTGTCCTGTGGTGAGGAGTGCGTTCTAATGCAGTACTGCTCCCTCACCACCAGGTGTATGTGTGGAAGTGGGGGTCTTTAAGGGTTGATTGGAGTTTTTAATTTTTCAGTGAAACTTGAAATGGCCACAGACTGTTCAGTGAATATGTAAAAACATTTAATTATTTTTACTGTTGCTTTAATGAATTAACTTAATAATCATTAAGGTTATTGTGAATAGCTCATGGTGTGTGTGTGTGTGTGTGTGTGTGTGTGTGTGTGTGTGTGTGTGTGTGTGTGTGTGTTTAAAAGGGATGATTTTCATTAACAGTAAAATAAAGTGATTCTTTGTTTTTATCATGGACATTTAAATCTGTATTATTCTTTGCTTGATGAGAGGAAGAGGATGTGCCTCCTCACACACTGCTGAAGAGGCGAAGAATAGAAAAACTCCACCGCGGAATCAGTGGTGCACAAGTGTGCTTGAAGGCATCACACTGAAACATATTTGAAACATATTCCGTAAAAAACGGCAAATGGTCAACAGAAAAAGACTGGCCCATTTTTAATACTCAGACGCTACTGAATAATTCAGTTCACAGATCTGAAGGGCCGTTCTTGCACCTTCTCTATGAATGATTGCCAGACACTCTTTACAGTTCTTACCAATTTCTTATCAACTAATGGTGGCTTTCTCAGTGCTTACCAACAATTTTTTTTTCTCGAATCGCAACACCTCATTTGCAAGAGTTAAGGCTGTGGTTGATTTTAATTAAAGTTTTGCTTCTCTGAAAGCATCTTTGCTGAAGTGCAGTGTTCATTTACATATGCTTCATTCCGAATTACGTTTGGAGATCTGAAAAGCATAACATCACGAGTAATTGGAAGGAGCACTCGTACCTGTTGATGGAAACTCTCACTAAAGTTCGCCACTGATGACGCCATAATTGTTGATTGTGATCACCATAGCAACATATGTTTGTGTTGACACTTCATTTGTATCAGTACACCTATGACATGCTTATGAAGCACTGCTGTCAAAATGTGAACATCTTCCAGCGTTTTCTTTGCTAATTATGCTAACAGGCAGATGTTATACAGATTTCTTCGTGAACGTTTTAAAGTATAACCTTTTTTAGGGTCTTTGAATAGCAATTATTTGTTAAAAAAACAAAACAAAAAAACATTTTCTAACTTGAACCCAAGTTCATTTCCATCACCACACAGAGATGTGCCAAACATCTAGTATCTAGTAAAGATGAGGACCTGGGGCAAAACTGAAAGGAATGACTGAATTAAAACTGACAGACGAGATTAAATGGGAGTATGAAATAAGATATTAAATGGGAGTATGAAATAAGAGATTAAATGGGAGTATGAAATAAGTAGCCCCGGTTTGTGCTGAACAGTCTGGCTCGTCTGGCTGACTTTTCAAGCTACAGATGACTAATTCAGCAGTTTAGATGGTTACACCCCAATCCCCACTAAGAATTCTTTAAGAATCTGCTAAACGTTACATTTAAGTTGTGACTTTTATGCAAGTGCTTCATTACTGAACTGCTGACTAACCTCACTTATGTGTAATAACACCGTTAGCCATGTACCATGCGGTCGCTAAAATTAAAACGTCCAAAGATAGATGGAACTAAACACGTCCCCACTGACGTCTGTTATGTATTGCCACAATGTGGCTACAATGATGCAACACTGACCGCTAATCTTGAAGTCATATCGTCTTAACTCCTGTTCATTTAGCAGATCAAACACATCACATTGACCTCGTTTTGAAATCATGCTCTATGAAGCCCCTTTACCTTCACATTATCTTCAGAAACGTCTGTGCACTTTTCTGAACGAGGCCTGAGAGCAGGGTGAAAGATGCTTGGCTGATATTTACTTCTCTCTTGATGTTGGCGTTAAATTATAATTGATGCTCAGCTGCAGAACGTGGCTCCCAATTAAATGTCGCACTATGGAGTTAACAACCACCGGCTGGGAAAAAGAAATAGGAAACTTAAAAAAAGCTTATTTAGAGCCTCCGTTGGGAGTTTATTACTTTTAATGGAATACTTCCTTTTTAGGTGTCTTTTGGCAGATAAACATTATGTGGTGTTCAGACAAAATACCTGCTCTGCTATCATGTGTTAGGATAGAATGAATAATAATCTGCTTCAGACCTGCATGTGTTTTGATTTTTGTGGATTTCTATCTGCCAAAATGATCAGCAAGTGTGTTTTGTACACTGTGTTAGTGCAGGAGTGATCAGTGTGTGTTTTGTGCACTGTGTTAGTGCAGGAGTGATCAGTGTGTGTTTTGTGCACTTTGTTAGTGCAGGAGTGATCAGTGTGTGTTTTGTGCACTGTGTTAGTGCAGGAGTGATCGGTGAGTGTTTTGTGCACTGTGTTAGTGCAGGAGTGATCAGTGTGTGTTTTGTGCACTTTGTTAGTGCAGGAGTGATCAGTG
>JAOXYF010000013.1:1596221-1608510 GCA_028565775.1 Sternarchorhynchus goeldii | reverse complement strand
CTCTCTCGCTCTCTCGCTCTCCCTCTCTCTCTCCCTCCCTCTCTCTCCCTCCCTCTCTCTCTCTCTCTCTCTCTCTCTCTCTCCCTCTCTTCAGACCATCTCTCTTCATCTCTCTCCATCATATCTCCCTCTCTCTCTCTTCCTTTCTCTCTCTCTCTTCCTCTTTTTCCATCTCTCTCCATCTCTCCTCATCACCTCTCTCTCTCCCTCCATGTCCCTGTATCTGCACTCCATCATTCTTTCATGTTCCTCTTTTCCTCTCTTCCTCATTTCATCCATCGTTTCATCTAAAGGATGAGTTTGGAGAGTTTAGTGCTGTAGTACATGAGGTACTTTTTGTGCTGTAAATGTTCAGTGGTCCATCAAACGCTTACGGTCTGCACACGATCCAGCTGCCGTGCCCAGTGTTAAGTGTTATTTGCTCTTTAAACACCTTATAACACACAGACTGGTATCACAAAGATAAGTCATCTGTCCACGGGCTCCCATGTAGTGCGTTTGTGTGTGAGAGTGTGTTAGTGTGTATTTGTGTGCATGAGAGAGTGTTTGTGTGTTTTTGTGCGTGTGCATATTAGGAAGGGAAAAAAAGCCAACAAATTAACTTTTTGCACTCATTAAAATCAAATGAATGTACAGTGTATTTGAGAATGCCATGACATGCTGGTGTTATTGTGAAAATGGGAATCTATATTTAGCATCCCAGATAAACGCGCTAATAGCCTGGCGCTCGGGGGTCTGGTTCCGCCTTTTGTCTTGTTCACTTTCGCGTGAGGTCGGCCTAGCGGGAAACGCCAAGCAGCGCTTGGGAATGCGTGGCACTTAAACATGGACATGTTTAATTGGCCTGTGTATGAAGGCCTCATTATTTTAGCATTAGGCATGAGTGAGGAGACGTAGGGAACATGTTCGGTTTGGACAGGAGCCCACACTGCAGGTACAGGTGCTTTCACCAGTGGGGACGTGTCCCAATTAGACAGTGTGAACAATGGGTGATTTCTAGTTGCATAGCTATCCCCCTGTCTCTCCTAAGAAGACACACACACACACACACACACACACACACACACACACACATGCACATACGCACACATGCGTGCGCGCACACACACACACACACACAGTGGTTAGAACAGAAAAAATGAAAAACTCATAGTGGGAAGATTTATAGTTATGAACATTTTGGCACTTGGATACTTATTGAAAAGAATGGACTGCTTCAGCAGTGTGCTATCGTTTACACCATCTTTAAGATCAGGGGGGAGAGAGAGAGAGAGATAGAGATAGATAGATAGAGAGAGAGAGAGAGAGAGAGAGAGAGAGAGAGAGAGAGAGAGAGAGAGAGAGAGAGAGTATAAGAGAGTGCAGGGAAGAGAGCTTTAGAATGTGTTTCACACGCAAGACCCTGATCTGTCCAGCAAATTGAGCCAAAATGAGATTACTGATGTAATTAGAGGATGTTTCCTTTGTGAATAAATGTGTTTATGTGTAGGTTGAGATTCTGGAGTTATTTATGTTTAAATCATTGGAGCTGAATACAGGAAATGACATTTTTAAGTAAATCTGTAAATCTAATGCAGATTATGTTAATTCTCCAGATTAGAGAGAGAAGGGTCACATCACCTCATTCACTCACATCTGTCTGTTTTTGTTTTAGCTCAAGTTCCGGACAACGATGAGCAGTTTGTTCCCGACTTTCAAAGTGAAAACTGTGAGTAAATATTATATTATCTTCCTTATATTGTTATTATTTTATATTCCTTTCACACAGAATTCCTGTTCCTATTGCTTGTTTTTACTCATTTTAAAAGGCTGTAGTGAAATATTGGTTTATTATTATTTGTTAAACATTATTTGTTTTTACTGGCAGCTGTAATATTCATTATAAATTTACAGAATCATTTTCATATTCCTGTGGGTAAATTGGCAGTGTTTAGCGAAATTCAGTCAATGGACAGAGTCGTTTCTCTCAGGTAGGGACTGGAACGGTGCACCGTCCACTCAGTAGGCGGAGTTCCGTGTTGGTGGGTGTGGTCAGCTCCGGCAGTACTTTAAATGGCCATAGGAAGTAGTCTTGGCTCAGAGTGGTTAGCGGATCGGTGCCAGTGTCGGAAGTGGCATGGACTGAATGTGGCACAGTGGGGTGTGATGCCAGCTTATGTCTTAAAGAGAAGCCAAAACTGTCTGCCTAAAAGAGGTCTCTGAAACAAACAAGCAAACAGACAAGAAAACAAAACACAATGCTTTGCCTTTCATTGAGGTTAAAGCGCCTGCAAACAGTTCAGGTAGCCGTAGCTCTGGCGAGCGATGTCAGACTCCGTGACGTTCGAGCTGGCGGTGCGGGCTGCAGCATCACCGCGCGACTCTTCAGCAGTAGCCGCGGCAGGTTCTGCGCTTTACTGCATTACGCCAGTCATCCCTGCCCGATCACCCAGAGTTTCCAGCATGTCGGACCAAACGTTTGCACGGGACGTGTGCAGAGAAAGGCACCGCAGAAGCGTTCAGGCGGCGCGAGGTGCGCCGGGCGAGGCGCGAGCAGGGGCGGAGCGGAGGGACGGGCAGATGGCGGGCGGGCGAGCGAGGGCGCGCCGGTGGGGCTTCTAAGCGGGCATCCTAGCCCGCAGCCCTCCCATATGTGCCCGCCCTGGCACGGGCACCTCGGTCGCTTCCGCCTCGCCGTGCCCGCTCCCACACACAACACGGCAAACGAAGAGGCCCTGGAGCAGGGCGGGCTCGAACGTGGCTGAGGAAAACTGCAGCCATACTCCATAGGTGTGGAGAACCCACTTAAAACTATCAGAAGAGTTGGTCTGTAACCAGTGCAACATTCTGCTCTGTCAGTATAGAAGCCACTGTACACTCAGATCCTGCATCGTATCAGAATAAACCTGAAGATAGAGGAGAACATTCACTGGAAGATATTGTAGTTATAGTTTATGTTGATATTCATTTCATTTCCTCCACTCTGGTAGTGTAAGTGAGAATCCTCACAAGGAGAGCAAATACCATGATTTAATATTAAAATGTATAAATTAATTTAGAATTTGTCATCTAATTAAAAATCTCCCCATGTATCTGGCATTATTTAACATGCCACACATTGTGACCAAATTTTGCTCACCATGACAGATTTTGTAGGGTAAATACATAAATACTTATTTTTAAATTTGTTAGGATTTATAGTTTTTTAGACTTTGAGCCAGTTTTTGAGGAAATGAACAATACCAGCATATGTCATGAACAAGTCCTTCATAATACCATGAACAAGTCCTTCATAATACCATGAACAAGTTCTTCATAATGCCATCCATTAAGAGAAATCAATGCTTCAGTAATTGCTGCAGTCCTAGAAGAGTCACACGTGTGTTTCCCCCGCTGGAAACAGCCCCAAGTCTACGAGGAGCAAATACATTTTGTATTGATTTGTATACTTTTGTTCTTCTGAGTAAAATCTATAGTGACATTTTTCCCTGCACTAAGTGGTTCTTGTTTTGGTCCTTAGAAAATTATTTAGGGTCTCTGGAAATATTATAGTTATGAAAACAATATTGAATTTTGCTCACTTTATTTTTTGACTTTTTCTGTTCATTTTCACTATGCTAATACAATATTTTAGGATATATTTGATCAATTACTCTGTACTGATATATGAGTTATTGATCTTGGGGTATGACTGTTTTTTTAGGATGTTGTATCTGTTCTTGTATCGTTTCTTTGTTGTGCTTTAAAACAAAAGATTCCGCATGGATAATTAGTGGAAGATTCCGCATGGATAATTAGTGGAACAGAAGCTGAATGATCAATTTAGGATCCATCGTCATCAAGCGTAATCTAACGTCTCCACCCTCGTTATCCCATCATAATTACCAGGCTGGAGATGGTGCTTAACGTCTTTTGGTTGGCTTGCCATTGTCAGAAGGTCTTTATCTGTGACCTTTCTGACCCTGCAATCAATGACCTGAAAAGGTCAGTCCTCCCAGGGGGTGAGAAATCAGCAGACAGAATGTTCTGCTGGGGTGAGAAATGCTGCCAATCAAAGCGTGGTACATACGTGTATATATATATATATATATATGTTTAATATACACCAGATGGCAAGGGATGGATGGATAGATGGATGGATGGATGGATGTACATGTAGGTTAGTTGATAGCACAACAGACCTGAGGAAGACTAGAAGATTCATTTTCTTTGACCATGGCATCCTTTGTAAGTGTCAGTATAAATAGATCACTTGTTCCCAACACTCTTCAAACTGACTACATGCTGACCTGCCAGCCTAACTTTCCCCAGTAGCACAGGAAATTCACCAGTAGTCTTCCAGTTCTTGCCGTTCCTGTGAGGCACGAGGGGTAGTGTGGGGAGGTGATGGGAGAGGGTCATATGATTGATGGTTTTGTTGTCTGGTGGATATCAGCAAGCAGCCAGTGGAGGGGAGGGGTTTCAGATGAGCCACGCCCACTGTAGGAGTTGTCATGTTTCAGGGAGAAAGACAAACAGTGACATAAATGGTATTATCTTACATCTGCTGGGTTACAGGCAGCTCATGCTAATGTTCGGGTATCTCTGTGCTTAAACAAACAACCAATTAAATGTGTTTTCCCACAGGTTTGGATTGTGGGCAGCTGAAAAATTCACTGTCTGAGGTTCTTTTTCAGTGAATATGATAATTTTCATTCATTATTTCTCTCTCTCTGTCTCTCTTTCTCTCTCTCTCTCTCACACACACACACACACACACACACACACACACACAGTGGCGTTCCACGGACTGCATTTGAGGATCAAGAGGGAGCCTCACAGCCCTCACACAGAGCTGGGCTCGGCTTGCAGCCAGGACAGGCCCTTTAAGCTCCACTATGGGGAGAAGTGCCTGTATAATATCAGGTACGCTGCACATACACACACACACACACACACACACACACACACACAGACACACACACAGACACACACACATACACATACACACACACACACACATGCCCTGCGTCACAAATATGTCATTCAAAATAGTGGTCAGAATACACCTTAACCTGCTTTTTTGAAGAAAACCGTAGAATCAAGATCACAAGTGCTCTTTTAAAGCACTGTGAAATATTCAAGCCCAGTTTTATAGATTTGATGATGCCTTTTGTCTGATTGATGTCCACTACAATCACTGAGACAGATGCAAATGTAGTGTGTTTGACCTAAACCCTATCTGGCATACAATGCAAAATAAACTCCCCTGTGCATCTGCTCACCTTGGAGACTCATATTATGCAGTTAAATGGATCTTTTCTCCTCTAAGCAAATTAGTCCTCTAAAATATACATGATATAAAGTACAAATTTGGATGCAAAACAAAGCAGAAAATCTTATTTTTTTTATTAAATATTTTTAACAGTAAATTCATTTTAATTTGTGAAAATCGTTCCTCCCTTCATGTCTTCACTTCATACTGAGGCAGTGTAGGTCAGTATAGCTCAAACCAGAACCCTTCTAAATCAACCTGGATGTTGGGTCTGTTCACTGCCGTTGTGTGATATTTGGGCTCTCACCGCTAGAAAATGTGTTAAACATGTGCTTTGAAACAAAACAACAGCTGCATCTGAACCTGAAAAGACAAGAAATGAAAAAAAGGTGTGTTTACAATATCACAATACGTTACCTGTGCTGAGTGTGATTTTTTCCCTTGGACAGCCACCTATGTCAGACATGGTTGCCTGGATACAGTCATCTTTCTATTGATTGGATGATATATTTTTTTATGACATTTCATGTTAATTTCACTCTGCATGGTGTAAATTAGAATCAAATGTACACTGTACTGAAGCAGAGAAACTGCTTCGACAGCCTTAATGACTCTTCAGTGAAGCGGGAGAGTTCAACGACACTGGCTGTCTCTTTAGAGCTGAAATGACAGATGTACAGGAATCTGTCCATTATGGATAAATGTGTTAGAATGAAGCACCCACAGCTTGGTGTTAATATCAGCTTCCATTTCACAGAGCTGGTGCGAGTGGCAATTAAAGAATGTTCTCTCTTGTTAATATGTTAATGTTTAACTACATACACTGTAGGATTCATATCAGAGTTAAAGTTTACTCTCCATCGTGAGGATATAAACCACCGACCACATAATACTGGGATAGGGTAGACAAAAAAGGGTAGACTTTGCTGAGCTGTTTTTAGTTGCTTTGGTGACAACAAACTCTAACACAGAACAGATTAAAAGACCTTGAATGTCCTTAAGTCTGTTAGAGGCTGGGCTGGGCTGTCCTGGAGAACGCTGCTCTGGATTAACCAGACTGCTCTCCTTCCCCGATGACCACAGTGCCTATGAGCAGAAGCCTCCTCAGGCAGGAATGAAGGCGTCCAGCCCGGTCACCACCCCCTGCTCCACCCCCGCCTCCCCCCGTCAGCATGCATCCCCCAGCGCCGCCCACACCCCGAAACCCGACAGGACGTACCCCCACCCTGTCTCACTGCAGCCCCATCCTGAATCCACCTACTCCATGGATCACAGGTACTGTGTGTCTCACTGAGAGCACAAATATATAATAGTATGACATAAAAAAATGTATTAACAAAAAACCTATTCATCAATTTTTTCTCACAAAACCATATAATCTATTCAGGTAGTTTTATATTAAACTGAAGAAACGCCTGCAGTGATCAGTTAACGTTCCGTCTGCTGGCTGTGACGTGTCCTGCCCTCTTGTCACGGCTCAGGTTTCGCCGTCAGCTCTCCGAACCTTGCCCGGCGTTCCCCTCGCCACCTTCCATGTCACGCGACGGCCGACCCATGTACCACAGACAGATGTCCGAACCCAGCATCCCCTTCCAGTCCCCAGGGTTTAAGCAGGAGTACTCAGACCCCCTGTTTGAGCACCCGGTGATGGTGGGGGCCCCCCTGCCGCAGACGTACCCTCCCCCCTCTATGATGATCAAGCAGGAACCGCGAGATTTCACCTATGACTCAGGTGAGTTGGCGGCTTCTCCATCCCACCTCAGCACTGCAGCTGTACACATTAAGAAGAACCTCGTGAACCCCAGCAGAAGAACATAAATCTCAGGGTTTATGGTAAAACATTATTCTGCATAGTTTAGGGCAGAATCAAATTAAGATAGAAGAAGATTGTTTAATGGATATTTATTCTTCATTTCTGATTTTTTTGTATAGAATGTTAAACGTATAAAATATACATTTAAAGTATAGAATATAATTTAGAGGTTTATTTTTATTTTTTTTATTTATTTATTTATTTTTTACCATAAATTCAATTTTCCAGTGCCTCTTCTTTACTTCACTTTAACAGATGAACTGGGTACACATAACTTACACATGTGTAGCAGTTGGTTAGCAGGAGAAGCCTTGCTACAGTCCCTACAGCCTCACGGTGACCTCGCTTCAACTATGACAAAAAAGAGTCTGTGGCTGTTCCGGTAAACCCTGGCTAGCAGTGGCTGCTTGAGGGATGGTTTTGCTGATAGAATTAGTTCATTACTAGAAAACGGGGATCTGCTCTCATTTCCTGAGGGCCTGGCTGCAGAAAGGAGAAGGGCCCCTAATCCCTCCCACGGGGGCCCCGGGCGGGGGGGGGCCCAACTCACGCATGAATGAAGTTCCGTTTGGTGTTCATTCATAAAACACAGAGGTCTACTGGAGTGCGTCTGACAGGAAGGAATGCAGCCGGCTGCTTCCTGTAGCGGCTGCGTGAACGAGTGAGTCAGGACTTCCTGTAGCGGCTGTGTGAACGAGTAGATCAGGACACCTCCACACTCATGTTCCAGGGATCTGTCCCAGGGACCAAACGCAGTCTCCTCCCGTGTGTGTTTCATCTAAACTGGGGTTGACTATAGCGGTATACGCTATAAGTGGCATTGGTTTCTGGGTATTTGATTCATCAGGAACTATTATACACTGCTTTTATTCAGTTATTACAGTTATTAATATTTTGTGCTTACCCTAACCCTAACCCTAACCCTAGCTAAAGTACAAATGTTCCAGTTTGAATCTATAAATACTGTGATGTTTGCAATGATGCGATCTCACTTTAACAGCTTCACTTTGAGCGTAGAGAACATCGCCATGTTTTGGATCTTCGCCCTGTCGTTTAGAAGAATTTACTCACACATAAACGAGCTTGTTTGTTGTGTGCTGTGCAGAGGATGGGAGGGCAGTGGCTAATTTAATTAACAGTAATTTCCTCGACAGGGCCATTACTCGGATGAGGCCCTGAAAGATGTTAATAGACCCAAATGAACAGGGTTAGTCATTTTATTGAGCATTCACTTAGAAACTGCTGCCCAGCACTGATTGAATCATGACCAGAGCTAACGAAATGAAAGAGACAAGTGTCAAACATATACAGAATTATCAATCACGCGATGCTTCTGTGAATTTGTTTAGTTCTTCTTTCAAATTGAGTGTTCGCAGTCGTTTGTTGGTAAATGGTAATGTTGGTAAAGCTGATTATGCAATAAAACACCATCCACAGTGAACCAACTGTTTCCTCTCCTCCCTCCTTCTCCACGTTCCTCAGAAGTGCCTAGCTGCCACTCAGTTTACCTGAGACAGGAGGGTTACTTGGCGCCTGGAAGCAGGACTGAAGGTGATCTGCACCTCGATGTGCCTGGTGATCAGGAGGGATAAGGGGCGGGGCCGTCTTGGTCTGGTGATTTAAACGTTGCGTGCGATTTCGTTGCCACAGGCTGCATGTTCGACAAAGTGGCTCGGCATTTCTATGACGACACTTGTGTGGTTCCAGAAAAGGCTGAAGGTGAGTTTTATTTACTTCTGCAGACTTATCGATACATTCGATTTTAGACAATAACTTTATTTATATGTCAAGCCGCTCTTTCAGTTAAAAAAAAAACACTTGTGACAAGAAAAAAAAACTTTTGATTCAATTTATGAGAAGAAGGAGACGCTTATAAATGAAGGTGTGTGAAATGTGCTTGTATGGGGATGATATTTACTGCAGGTTTACAGTAGTGCAGCTCTGTGATGTGTAGTAGAAGGAAATTTAATCCACAGATGGAACACTGAAGTGGAAGCAGGAGGCTCTCGATGTTCTGCATTCACTGTTAGTGTCATTGTGTCTATACAAGATATACAATCTATCCTCTGAAAGAGTCCCGTCAATGTCTGGTTAGGATGAGGTTTTTTTTTTATTTACCTGCATGGTATACTAATATAGAAAAAATAATAATAAAGGACTGACCTGATCAGCTGTTTAATGGCCTTTAGGTGACATAAAGCAGGAGGCGGGGCTTTACCGTGAAGGTCCCACCTACCAGAGGCGTGGCTCGCTGCAGCTCTGGCAGTTCCTGGTGGCCCTGCTGGATGACCCGTCCAACTCGCACTTCATCGCCTGGACTGGGCGGGGCATGGAGTTCAAACTGATCGAGCCCGAGGAGGTACTGCCGCCCTGGGCTCCGTGTTTCCTACGGTGCTTGTGCCCTGTACACTTCTTGTTTTGTGCCTTAAACCTGACCTGAAAATGTGTTTAAAAAAATAAACCCTTTAATACCTTTGAATATCACTAGGATTAGATCAAAAAGATATTATATTTGAAGTGAAAGAAATGTAGATTTCATTTTTATTATACAGTAGTTAGATTGCATATGCAGACTGTGCACTGTGCACTATAATCAGACTATAGTATAATCAGACTGTATACTGGAGTTATAGCCAGATTGTTTACAGTAATAAGACTGTTTACCGTACTCGGATTATGCACAGTAATTAGATTAAACACTGTAGATGCACTGTTTATAGCAGTCAAACTTTATACTGTAGACAACCCCTTTATAGTAATCAGACTATACAGTAATTAGACTGTACACCATAGTCAGGCTATATACAGGACTTGCAAAACTATTTATTCAACACAGCCTCAACATTACTTCATTTTCTGTTCCAAATTTAACCCCAGTTTGCCCAGTTTGGCAAGTTCGAGGTATTTCAGTCTCTGGTCAAAACTGCGCTCATTCAGCGTTCAGCCTGACCTCGTGCCTTGTGTGCTGATTGGGTGGGAGGAAGGGGAGGCCTGGCCTTGTTTTTACACATTAGGCTTTGATGTCTGTCCAAAAAAGAGCTGCTGACTCTGAAACCAGACATGAACGGGTGAGGCTGAGGTGTGTTGAAGGGAACGAACAGTGGTGTGATTGTACACCAGAGACAGCATGGTTCACTAAGGCATGTGTGTGTGTGTGTGTGTGTGTGTGTGTGTGTGTGTGTGTGTGTGGTTAACTGTGTACATGAGTGTGTGAGTGTATGTGGTTTTCTGAGTACATGAGTACGTGTGTGTGTGTGATATTATACGTAGCTGTCTGTGTACATGCGTTTGTGCGTGTGTGTATGTTTGTGTGAGAGAGAGCATATGTATATGTGTATATCTGGGGGTATGAGTGTGTGTGTGTGTGTGTGTGTGTGTGTGTGTGTATGTGTGTGGAGGACGCTGGCTCGTGTCCATTGGGCAGCTGTAGGGACAGGGGGCCATTCATGCCCTCAGGTGACTGAGTATGGGAGGGTCTGGCTGGGCAGGTGTAGGCCGGGAATGTGCCGGCATGGTGGGGACAGGGCCGGCTGTGCCAGGCTCTGGGCAAATGGCAGGAGGGAGATTTGAAAAGGGAGGGGCCACGAGTGGGGGGTCGCGGGTGGGGGGTCGCGCCGGCAGGTGCTGCAACATCTGCCTCGCTCCGCTCTTCCTAATGAACACATCCCGCTCAGCTGGACGGCACTTCAGAGCTCCAGTTTGCCTTTCACAAACCGAACTGGTACCCGAGAGGCCGCAGTACAGGCGACTGAGCAGTGCAGTCTGATCTCTGGTGGAAAAGAGTTTATCACTGACGTGTTGTTTGGCTCTGGGTGGGTTAGGGGTAGAGTTAGGGTTAGGCGTAGGGTTAGGGTTAGGGATAAGGTTAGGGTTAGTGATAGAGTTAGGGTTAGGGTTAGTGATAGAGTTAGTGTTAGGGTTAGTGATAGAGTTAGTATTAGGGTTAGTGATAGAGTTAGGGTTAGGGGTAGAGTTAGGGTTATGGTTGGGTGTAGAGTTATTGTTAGGGATAGGGGTAGGGTTAGGGTTAAGGGTAGAGGCTTTTAACTGATGTATGGCTCCCAAAGGTGGCACGTCGCTGGGGCATCCAGAAGAATCGTCCCGCCATGAACTACGACAAGCTCAGCCGATCGCTACGTTACTACTATGAGAAAGGCATCATGCAGAAGGTAAAGGATGAGGCTTAAACCTGCCGAGGAGCTTTTCATAAAACACAGGCACACCTCTCCGTTCCACTCTGAACTCATCGTGGGTGTGTTTGTGTTTGGCCTGCCTCTGCTCTTTAAGGTGGCGGGGGAGAGATACGTGTATAAGTTCGTCTGCGACCCTGAGGCGTTGTTCTCCATGGCGTTCCCCGACAATCAGCGGCCCCTGCTGAAGACTGACATGGAGAGGCAGATCAACGAGGAGGACACAGTTCCGCTGTCGCACTTCGACGAGAACGTGCCGTACGTTCAGGAGGGCGGCTACTGTCACCCGCACCCATATAGCGAAGGCTACGTCTACTAGCGACGGACAGATGAGCGCAGAGCGCTGCCGCGGCAGCCGTCCCTAGAACAGACTCCGCCCCCTTTTCAGGCCCCTCCCCTTCCTCTTCCTGTCAACGTCTCCGCCGTTTCCCAGGACAAAGAGCGCACTTTATTGAACAGAGTCGGGCAGCATGTAAACCTGTTGCCGTAGTTACGTTAGTTGATGTTTGTTTCTTTTTACAAAACAAAAAAAAGAAAATAAAAAAAACCCCGGGGAGGTATTTTAGCATGTCGTAATCCCACAGTGCAAACTCTGAAGGGAATGGCCTGTTTCTGGATAGATGTGCTCATCTGATTAGACAGGTTTGTAGTCTGGAGCATGTGGGTGAAGACATCTCAGCTTCTTTTGCTAAGTTCTCCTTAAATCATTTGTGGAGTGCTCAGTTATGCCCTCCCCTCTCCTCCCCTCCCCTCTCTCCCTCCCCATTTATGTCATGCTGAGTAACAGCTAATAATACAGTGTATTTCTATGGGGAAAAAATCTATAGACACTCCACAGTACAGTTAAACAAGCACATATTTGATATTCAATTTAATGGGTGAAAAAGATTCCCTAAATGCACTCTATATTCATAAATGGTTAAATACGTGGTGAATACTAGCACAGAAGAACATCAAATACCTGTGTCACATCATTAGAACATCAAATACCTGTGTCACATCATTAGAACATCAAATACCTGTGTCACATCATTAGAACATCAAATACCTGTG
>JAOXYF010000013.1:1537402-1551986 GCA_028565775.1 Sternarchorhynchus goeldii | reverse complement strand
AAAAGATTAACGTGCTCGTAATGCACTATATCACTATATATATATATATATATATATATATATATATAATTATTTTTTTTCTTAGCTATAAAATATGAACCAACCTGCCTCACCTCTTTACTTTGTGCTTTTTGGTTCTTATAATGTGTGGATGTCTGCGTCCACGAAATACAGTATGTCAGTCATGCTGTGCATAGAATATCACTAAGTAAGATACTTTTGTTGGTCTTTATATCTTCCATGTACGATTTTGTCAACGTTTATGTAATCACTGAAATAAACTGTCCTTTTAATGAAATGTTGGCGTTTACAGTTTTAATTACATAAGTTGCCAGTCACTCACTGTAATCAGTAAATATGTTAAATTTGTTCCTGCATTTTAGAGGTTTTTCCCGCCTCAGATCTAACGGAAAACATGCATCAGTGTTGTCATTTGAACGCAGAGGGGGACAGAAGGAAATAGTGCTTGTTTTATTTTTTCTTGTTAAATACTGTGTGTCCGTTTCGGTCCATCGTTGTGAGGTAATTCTCCAGGGAATACTTGTCTCGATGTACTAGGACGTTACGGTCCAGGCCATGCTTAGTAACCCGAGCTGCCTGTTCGCGCTTGTGTTGGGCATTCCTCCTCATCTCCTCCCTCTCCTCCCGCTGCCACATTGTGATCGGTCTAGAGATCTCGTTGGGACAAGGGAAGATTCTGATCTCACCTCGAACTGAGTTTGGCTTGTAGGCGTCGTAGCGCTGATTCCCTGGTCCAGGGTCTCTGTGGCTGCCTTGGAATTCCTGGTTCCTGTTGATGGAGCGATTGGTTTCTTCACAGTCGCACCTTTTAGCAGCTGGTGCCTGAAGGAATAATTTGCAGCCTGGGTGACTTGGAGACCTCGTTCCAGGTTGAGGTTCAGTGTTGTTTTGGGTAGAGGAGTTTGAAGAGCCTGATATGTCCCTGGAGCCTGATGTTGAGGTGTTAGGCTCATTATGTGTCCTATCAGAGTACTGTTTATGAGGTGGAGACTCTTGAAGCTTGTCAGCTTGTGTCTGGTCTTTGACCTGATTGGTTTTGTTTGGAGTATTCACAACAGTCGTCTCTACCTTAGGAGAACACTTGTCTTTAAACATGACATATTTTTCTAAATCCATGGTCTCAGGCTCTGTTAAAAATGGTTCCCCATTTTGATCGTCACTTGCTGTCACATATACTGGCACAGAGTGGATCAAATTTTGGCAAAGGGCAGTTTTGTGATGATTAAGAACAGTGCCTCCTGAAGTGCCAGCTTGCTCAGTGTGACCCTTTTCATCGTTGTGGAAGAGTGCTGATTGAGTGTTCATATCCTTACAGCTCTCTTCTGTGCCTCTTGGTATTATGTGTTCGGTTACCTCTGTCAGGGACCGATTCTGTGGACAAACTGACTCTAGGCTTTCTAATACATCACTTTGTGTTTCTGAAGTATTAGAGGTAGAAGTATTTCTGGTAGCCATCGTAAAGTTATGCGTTTCCACATATATAAACTGCATATGTCCAGGTTGATGCCATTCCACAGGTTGATGGGCTGTTGAAAACAAGTACCCTGGTATTACGAATGGGTACCTTGGCTGCTGCTGAGGATGATGGCAAGTAGGATGAAGACTGTAGGGGCAAATGACATGATGTTGGCAACGGTTTACAGTGAAAATCATGCCAGAGTTGACATCTCTTGTAAAAGGGGTCAGTGTTGGCGTAGTATTTTCTGAAATAGCACAATAGATGCTTCAGTCCACAGTTAAAATGTTGCATAGCATAGCATAGTATAAATGACAAACTCCATAATACTAAACAGTACTTTTAGCTGCTCAGTTTCTCATATACATGCTACAGTATGTCTTATCACACATCTAAGATTCATTCACAGAGTGAATTCATTTAGCTGACTATTTTTAAATATCACTTAAAGGTATCAGAGTAACACTGTTCAGTATTCTTTTCCCCATTACTTGCCTTGTGCTGAATCTGAAGGGTTTTGAGCACTCATCTTGAACAGGGTGGTTTAATGGAAGTATTTTGTTGTCTTAAATATTTGATTAATGCAGAATGTCTGATGTCACAATTTCAGATTTATAATGACAAGGAACTTTGATGGAATCCACCTATTGAGTTCTGCTAGGCAGAGGAATAGAATATACTAGAATTCTATATGATTAATTTAAACTTAGTCCCTATATTTTATCGGATGTATAGGTAAATCCGATGATATACCAGGTGAGTAACTGCAGTGTACTGTAGTAGGACAGTAGAGATATTTAAAAATATATATCTTGTTTGAAACATCCTGTTTCTTTGGAAACCTTGTGTACTTCACTGTTATATATATGGAAATAAGTTTGTGTGTGTGTGTGTATACATGTGTGCTCTCAGCGGAACCTCCTGAGTGTACTCCAGGGGGGCACACCATTCTGCAGAACCCATACCGGAGCTCGAGCTTCTCCTACCAGCAGCTCCCCCAGTCTGCCCTGCAAGCAAGGCTCATCTGTGATCACTCACTGGCACCTGGCTGGTACCAGTTCCAGATTTTTGACAAACCAGCTCGCATGCCTACAGAGTGTGTGGAGGTACTGCAAACATGAGCACTTTAACCCTGCTTAGATCAGAAGCTAGTGTCTAGCACTGCAGCAATGTACCACCATCTGGTCCATGCATGTAAAGTGAACTGAGTACTTGATAAATATATAGACATATAAAATACACATATAAAACTGTATTAATAAGGATAAAAATTGTATTGAAACTATGTCAGTGAGGTTTTAGTTTTCCTGTGGAAAACGATAATAGAATCTAAAAGCTTGCTTTGTTAGTACATCTTTTCTGTTAATCTGTTTGTTCATTCCTTTGACTTCACTGGTACACTTCTCTTAGGTCAAGAGGCCAAATACATTTAACCTGTCTGGTGCATCCTGGTCATAAATTTGCATTACGCTGAGCAAAGGGTCAGACTGTACTGTGCTTTGAAGTGAACTCTGAGGCTATAGGTTACAGAAGGTATAGAGACCACGGCCGCACCAGCAGACACAGGGGAGATGTGGGACTGTTTCTCTTTTAACCGTAGAGGTTGTTAGCAGCCGGAACGCTGAGCGTCTGTACTACTGTACTGCTTCTTCTTTTACATGACCAATTTGTTCATGTACGCTCAGATGTCTTCAGCTCAAACCTTCGGAGGTTCAAAGTAAACTTTTTCCTAACGGTATAACAAAACATGGTCAACCTTGAAAGTATGATTTTTATGACCCTACTAGATGAATCACTGTGGAACCCAATCTCCGGTCTGGCTCTCTCTGGCTGAGGGCGAGACTCTCCCACGCCCCCTGGAGGTTAAGCAGCTAACAGCTTGCGCCACCTGGCAGTTCTTCGATGGGCCCAGCAGGGACTGCTGCCTCTTCCGCCTGCCTGTGTCCGTGCGTAACTGTGGAGAGTTTTACGTCTACCTGCTGCAGCCAACGCAGGGCTGCATGGCGTACTGTGCTGAGGGCAAGTTGTCGCACCTGCCCCACCGCCACGGGCGGAAACGCCGTTTCCTTGATATTATAAACAACATGGTCAAAGTTGTGAGCACAGATATTTTTTTTCATTCGACAGAACTGCCAGAGACCACTGACTTACGTACAGAACTGTTGGACACCAGGCCGCAGAGCTGTGATCCGGCAAACAGGAACAGAGATGGAACTTGCAGAGGTAAACAAACCAAACCGCATGGCCGCTGTGGAGAAATTAATTTTTACAATAATCTCCTTCCAGTGTCACAAGCATCTCCCACCAGTATATTATTACATAAGCACATTCACTTCCACACATTTAATGCAGTTTTCTGCATTGCTTTTGAAATCTTATTTGTCCCTGGACATCTTGGTCATACCGGCACTAAAATAATTAGGAGCCGAGCTCCCGAGCCTGTGGTATGCCATTTCCTTAATGAGCTTAGCATGTGTGTTTGTGTGTTGGGGAGGGCAGTCCAAGAGTGGAAGCGTTACCTCACTTCCACACTCACATGGACCAAAGCTCCTCTAGTAAACCTCTGAGCCTCATCTTCACCGGGCACAGAGATGTAGCCTGATATATCTGGATACGGTCTTTTCCTCTCTGTGTGATCTTCATCAGAATCTACGAAATGAGGGTAAAGCAAAGCTCAGATTTGTAGCACTTTGAGTTTTAGTGCTACACATGTTTTCTCTTCAGATTTCTGGAGAGAAAACAATTTACATCCAACTGCACGCACCTCCTCTGCAGATACACATATATCTGCAGAGTAGATATATGTGTAATTATAATTATAGAACTAAATAACTACATCATTATAGAAATACAGGATTATAACTGCATAATCTTTTGTAAGATCCTGCACAGAAGCAGGCCCCTCCTCCTTCCACGCCTGCGATCCTGGCCGAGGTATCTGGAGGAAGCGTGCACCTGAAGTGCACCTTTGACGCCCGCGGTGGGAACGGCTCCCTGGGTTTTGTTTTGACCTGGTGCCGATTGGCTCCGGACGGCAGCAGGGAGGAGCTCAGACGAGAGACCACCATACAGAGCTCCGCCCTCATCGAACTGGACGGGATCAACCTGCGTCTTGGAGACAGGGTAGCAACTGCAGTCACACTTCAGAAAGCTATTTATAAGTTGCTTTCACATTAATGGACTACTTATGAATATGCATGAAGAGTTTGTAGCATGTATGTAATGTACGTACTTGTGATGTGAAAATATTAATAACATTAATTTCTAGATGTGAATGAGTGCAGATTTATTATTTTTTACCTGCCAGTTTCAACAAAAGTAATTATCCGTATCTTTCACTTAACTGATTTTGAACTTTCTCATATATGGATATAGTATTTTACCCCTCTTTCTTTCTCTCTCTCTCTCTCTCTCCAGATCTACTGCAGTTGCTCCAGTTTCTTTCTGGATGCTCCAGATGTGCAGAGTGTCACAGTGGAGAGTAGCGAGTTCTTTGCAGGGATTCGCGTATGTTCATGATCCCTTGTGCAGTTGGACTACAAATCCCACTACATAACATCCTCGCTTTGTTGTCTGGTTGGACTACAAATCCCACTACATAACATCCTCGCTTTGTTGTCTGATTGGAGTTTAGCTGCGGCCTGAGCTGGCCTCTGTCTCAGAGGACGGGAAGGAGTACGAGCTGCGTGTGGAGAGCACGGTCCCTGTGCCCTGCCTATCACACACATGTTCCCTTATGTTACAGCTCATCACCAGGAGCCAAGGTACACATACACTCCATCAGACTCTCACTGACACTAACATATATACACACTCTCCTCACTGGTTTACACTCACTCATAGTAACTGACACAGATACACACTGGCCTACACTCACTGTAACTGACACAGATTCACACTGCTTTACACTCGTTTACTGTAATGCAGTGTTTTTGAGTTGTTCTACTTCAAGTGATCTTTTTGAGAGTGATTTTTTTTTGCCAGCTTTCATATTAAATCAGCACATGTGAGCAGTTTCCAGGAAACTCTGCTGATAGTAAATGTACCTAATGTAATTAGTTATTCATTTAGTTATCCATTCATTAGAATACGTATTAGCATATGTATTTCTCTCTGAAATAGAATGTTATCACCATCCATTTAATTCTCTCTTTAGTAAACCAGGCACGTTTTGATAAGAAAATGATTAACATAGCTGGTCTATACTAGGACATGTTTGTCCAACGCTGTGTGTAGAAGGAAGGTGTCTCTGTGCTCAGGTGAGGAGGCCTTGGGTTCTGATCTGCTCCTGTCCACCTGTGAGGTGGAGCTGTCTCAGACGCCGTCCTCCTGCCGGAGTGGAGTGTGCAGTCGAGCGGTGCTCTATTACAGCCCAGTGACGGACATCGTCAGCGATGGAGACAGAAGCACTGAGGTTTTCGTCAAACCCATCGACAGCAGCAACTTCCTGTGGAATGGATACACACCTCAAAGTGTGCAGGTGGACAAAACAAAAGATCACTACTGATCTTATGTGTTTTAATACACCAATACAATGTGTGTGTTGTATATATGTTTTTAATATATCTGAATACAACCTAACCCTAACCCTCTGTCCAAAATATCCTGTTTCTTTGGAAACCTTGAGTAATTCGGAACATCTCTACTTTGTGTTTTTCGATTTTCTCCAGATAACTGTAAAGGACGTTCCAGCTGCTCACTGCTATTCCTTCACTGATCCACACATCGTCACATTTGACGGCAGGTGCAGTAAAATCCATCCTCTTAACAACAAGCGTGTTCCTTTTCACGCATCTCCACAGTTACGTCACGGTAACAGAACGATCCGGAAGGAACGACCTCAAGCTCCTTCCTCGTGTCCCTGTTCCCAGGAGGTACGATAATTTCCAGATAGGTACTTTCGTGCTGTACCGGAGCCGCGCCCGGCGGTTCGAGGTTCACGTGCGGCAGTGGGAATGTGCTAGCATGACCTCTCACCCCACGTCCTGCGCTTGTGGCTTCGCGGCCGCAGACGCCGACCACGTCGTCACCTTTGACATGTGCGACGGTCTGGCCGGCGAGACCAAGCCCCGCCTCTCAGTGAGGAGCAGAGGTCTGGACAGGAGCGGAATCCGCATCACCGAGTCCTACCACGGCCGTAAAGTCACGGTGAGTCAGGAACACCTGGACCTTGTTCTGCGGTTAGGAGAACAAACTGGATGTCAGTATTAACTCTTATGACCCTCAGTCAAAGGGCACGTGCTCTGTCTCGGCTCCAGGTGAGCTTCTCCTCGGGGGCATTTGTGCGGGCAGATGTAGCCGAGTGGGGAATGAGTCTGAGCGTCAGGGCCCCTGGTTCAGACCGGGGCCACACCGAGGGCCTGTGTGGCACTTTTGATGGTCAACCACTCAATGACTACCACAGCGAGGGCGGCAAGGCTGTAAAAGACAGCACTGGTTTCATTAACGCGTGGAGGTAGGACCTTCTCATTTACCATGAAGCTCCTCCCTCTTATTTCGTTCTTTTAAGTAAATAACTGAACTGAAAAATGCAACTGTGTTGGATCAATGCTTCTTATGCAAGCTGTAAGGCATTGTATCACGTAACAAGGTCAGTGGTATCAATATATGACTTTTCAAACAAATAACGTAAAACTGTACATTACATAAATTATTACATAAATGATTTTATATTTTTTATGCCATTCAGTAATGAAAGATATACTGTATTTTGTCCTTTGCTAGACTGGCACCAAGCAGAAGTTTGTTTGACAAAGTCCCAGCATATGAGAACACAGCACACATCCAGCTCTACTGTAACTGTGGTCAGGAGTCACACCTGTCGAGACCTAGAGCCCGCCCTCACTCAAACTCCTCCCCCTGCTCTCACATGGCCCGCCTTCATTCTCCTTCCATCATTCCTTCTCTGGATGTCACAGCAGATTACATCAGCTCCACTGACCTTTTCAGAGACTCTCGCCAACAATCCCCTGCCTTCCAGAGTCTAAGCCAGTCAGACCTGGAGAGTTTTGTATATTACTTCCCGGAGGACCACGCGGTGTCCATCCAGCCCGAGGCACCGGCGCCAAGCTGGCCCACCGAGTCCGGCCTGACGGAGGCGGGCGCTCGGCGGCTCTGCGAGGGAGCCCTCCGTAACTCCACGGTGGGGCTGGCCTGCGGGCGCCTCCTGGGCGAGGTTCTGGAGTGGGCGCTGGACATGTGCGTGGCGGACCAGCAGCTGAAGGACGAGGCGGCCTGGCTGGGAGCCGCCCTGCCGCTCCTGGAGAACGAGTGTGAGAGGAGGGCGGCGGAGGAGGTGGGGGAGAGGCGAGACGTCCGGGACGTCCTGGACTTCCTCAGGTGTCCGAGCCAATGCAGTGGTAGTGGCCAGTGCACCGCGAACGGCTGCATGTGCTTCCCTGGGTTCAGATCATACGACTGCAGCCAAGCGTCTGGTGAGTGTCTACGTCCCTAAAACAAGGTCAGGAGCATAACGTTACATTGTTTAGGGAAAGACAGACAGTAATTATACTGTATTTATACCCAGGATAAGATGTAAAAATGTCCTATACCAATCCATTAGAGCTTCACATAGAGTCCTTCCTGCTCTCATAAATGGTATTATTGCTCACAGTAAACAGTAGACATTGTACTGTGGTTATAAATGCTTGTCTGTCTACCACATGATATATGTTCAGACTCATAGCAGTGTTATAACTGAGAGAGCCGTATTGCGCTCTGTAGAATATCTCCCATGTTTTCACTGTTTAGATGAGACCCCAGAAATCAGAGAGCTGGAGCATGGAGGGCTGTGTGATGTTCGTCAGGAACCCTGCACCATCGTCCGTGTTCTCGGGCAGGGCTTCACAAACTCCAGGGAGCTGAAATGTGAACTCATGAAGGAGAAGGTGAAAACCTCCATACCATCTGTGTCCTGTCTGTCTGTATCCAGTCTCCATGTATCCATGCTGATGGTATCCAGTCTGTATCAAGGCATATCCATTATGTGTTTTTCCACTGTTTTATCCAGTATGTCTTATCTACTCTGTCTATATACATGGTGTCTGGAGGTATCCATACTCTCTGCGGTCAGTCTGTCAAATAACAGTCTGGGCAGTTATTTTAACCCCAGTGTTTAGACCCTGTTTTGGAAGACTGACTCACTGTCAAACTGAGCTGCACGATCTGTTGGCACCTTGCTTGTGTTTATGTGTGTGTGTGTGTGTGTGTGTGTGTGTGTTTATGTATGTGTGGGTTATCTCCAGATAGCAGCCGGTGAGGGGTCGCTGGGCGACTCTCTGATGAGCCCTGCGCTGTTCCTCAGCTCCTCTGTGTTAGAATGTCGGCTGCCCACGGAAGATCAGGCCCCGCCCCCTCCAGTCACCCGGTGGCAAATCAAGGTGCGTTGTCCCTTCTCCGAGCAGGTTCCAGCGCTGGGCTTCTGCTCCAGGTCAGCTCAGCCAGTCAGTCGCTGGTCTCTGCTTCATGCAGGTCTCCAATGACGGCTATAGCTTCAGCAACGCCAAGATCCTCACGCTGTTCGACGGAGCGTGTCAGAAGTGTGTGCTCCACCCTGCTGTCCTCTGCGTTCTGAAGGTCTGTGCTCCATGGTAACACCTTTCCCTTCCTGTTTTCAACACATTCCTGTCTGAATTACAGAGCTGAAAATTAGCCACTGAATAAAGGCACATAAAAACTAATTATTCCATAATTAGGTGTTTACAGACCTAGTGCAGTTATTTATGATGGTACAGAACATCCTAAAAATGTTCAGACAGATAACGCCCAAAAAAGTCATAAAATCCTTTCATGACTGAGCAGGAACTTTTACAGCTAAGCTCACGAGGAGCATGGTTAAAACGTCACACACACGTTCACACACACAAACGCTGATAATGCTGCAGGTCTCGAACACCCTGATCACCTGCACACTTCAAACACATTCCTCTAGAGAAAAAACAAACACTCTGTTGCAAGACTAGGGGCCGCACCCCTGTTCAACCCAAGACGAGAGCGAGTTAAATGTTTGGAAAGAGGCCTTGATCTTCACCAGCAGGGCCATGTGTTCGCATTTTTGAGGAACCCACTGGAAACAATTTCGCTCTTTGTACCACTCTTCCCAAGCAGACCCCCCTAGGCCCACTCTGATCACTCGACCTATTGGTCCTTGTGTGTGACAGTCTCCTGCTCATCTCTAAAGCCAATATTGCAGCTGTATATGCCAGTAAAGGGTTTTTTTTTAGTAAGTGAATACAGATTAATTCTTTGCTAAGCCGTTACTGGATGTAGACCTGAATACGTCGTAACAGTGTATCGATGGGCTCTGCGGTATAATGTCTTTGATTTTGTCCATCTGCTCAGGACGGCAGCTGTGAGATCGATGGCCGGTGTTACGCTGAAGACGAGCACAACCCCAGTAGCCCCTGTCTCACCTGTCGTCCTGCTCTGTCCAAGCACACCTGGTCTGTCGCTCAGGGTAAGTCCCGCACACGCTCTGAACCAGTAGACACGTGTTTCTGCTTCTCCACGTGTGGAGGGACCTCACACAGCACAGTCTAGTGGTGATGGCGATGATACCTGTCAGTTCATCAGCTGTGTGGAACATCCACCCAGGCTTTAGGAAGAAATGATTGATGTAAATATTTACAGCAGTTTAAGAAGGGGGCCTTTTGTCTATATTTAGTATTGTAAGCAAAATCACAGATATGCAGCGTAATGTTTTGCTTTCGGATTGTCTCTCGATGTTCCAGAAAACATGCCTCCGGTATTCCATCTGGAGCAAACCAGCCTGCAGACATTTTATGGGGAAAACTTGGTGTACCAGTTCTTAGCATCCGACCCGGAGGGTTCTGCGGTTCTGTTCACTCTGGTGTCAGGGCCCCGAGAGGCTGTCCTGTCCCCCGCTGGCCTGCTAGTCTGGAGGGCCCTGTCATCCTCACCAGTGACCTTTGACCTGGCGGTGATGGATGACTGCGGTGCGGAGAGCCAGGCTGTCGTTGAGGTGAGGGGTGGTCCAGCGGTGTGTGGTCGAAGCTTGGTTTGGCTCAGAGAAGCCTTTTTGACCACTTGTTCTCAGAGACAAATGCCTTTATATGTATGAGGAGCTCAAGGAAACTATTTGATTCCGTAAGACTATTTTATTCCACATTTTATAATGATAATCAAAGCAAAGCAACTGATTCTTTTTAACCTAATTTTTCAGTAAAACTACTATTTCTAGACTGTTCACATATAAATATATCTGATTTACTGATCTAATAGATTTACTGTCCTAAAGGTATAACATAAATATTCTGTGTTTATCTCTATATCTGCATGTGTGATGCATATTTTTGTGCCTGTTACGACCACTAGAGGGTGCCAATTGTTTCCCTAAAATGTAAACTCTACCAATACTTGTGTTAACATGATATGTTGCTCTAATATTCCTACATAGGATTTCTATCATATCTAGTTTGAAAGTAATGTGACCTTATAGTCAGGACCAGTTAAACTCCTTTACTGTTTATCTAAGCTGCATGTAAAAAATATCCCCACATGTCTTCCAGGTTTCAGTTCGTCAGTGTGATTGCCACCATGGAGCCTCCTGTGTCACCAACATTAACTTCCCCCCTGGCAGCGGCGAGTACTTGTGTTCCTGCCCGGACGGTCTTGAGGGCGAGAGGTGCGAGATTGACCTGGATGACTGCAAATCCAGCCCATGCCAGAAGGGGGAGTGTGTGGACGGATTAAACTCCTTTACGTGCCACTGCTCAGCAGGCTGGACTGGTAAAATACTCGTTACTGCTTCATCTGCATAACTGCAGCGCTGTCTACATCTTTTGTTAATTGCAGCTGTCTGTGTTAGAAAATATATATTTTTTCCTCTATTATGATTAGAATAGAGTCATTCTGATGCTGTGGGTCCTGCAGGTGTGATGTGTGAGGTGGACGTTGATGAGTGCCTGTTGTCGCCGTGTTTTCCCGGAGTGGTCTGTGAAAACACACTGGGGTCGTTCGAGTGTGGGCCTTGCCCCACCCACCTTACTGGAGATGGGCGGAGCTGTGAGTTTATGCCTCCTTTCCACTCTCAAGTTCCCTCTGTGATCAATAAAGTATCTATCTATCTATCTATCTATCTATCTATCTATCTATCTATCTATCTATCTATCTATCTATTAATGTATAGTTTAAACTCACTGAAGCCTGCTAACACAGAATTAAAAGGACTGTGTGTGTATACTAAATAAAAACATTAGCTCTGCAAAATACTGTCAAATGTTATGAAACTGATATTACTAATATACTGATGCTGATATACTGACATTATTAACAGCATGTTGGAAAAATCACATGGATACAAGTTTTAAAATTGACCTGTAACAGCCAATCAGCCAAGGCAAAATGATTCTAACCGACTCACCTAGTGCATATCCACAAACACTGTGTACATTTCCTTAGTGAACCATTTCTTTTAAAGGAAAGAGAACTAACAGTGCACTCATATCATGTTTTATCAAGGCAAAGCAAAACTCAATGCGGGTGGAGATGTAGTTGCTGTGGGGGGAGAGTGGCACAGGAGGGCAAAACCCGGGGCCTCCACTCCCAGCCCTGCTCCAGGTAGGGGAAGCAGTAGATTACAGTTCCATACTAGAAACAAATATTAAAGTTTGTTGCAGAAAAATATTGTATTTTGTTGTGTAGAAATGTGCAAAAAAAGTTGTTTCTCAATTCATGATAAATTATTGATCTTTACAGTACAACTAGAAATGAAGACCTTTGGTAACTAAAGGTCTGATCAAGGTCTTTCACCATTCATTCATTCTGATATAATCTTCTTAACCTGTGCCATTTCTCCTCTGTCTGGTTCCTTGGTAGCTCAGAGTCGCTGCTCCAGACGACCATGTTATCCAGGCGTCCAGTGCTTTGAGAGTCTGTACACATCTGCTGGATATATTTGTGGTCCCTGTCCCGTAGGTCTCCATGGCAATGGCCAGTCCTGCACTTCGAGATCATCAAACAGTGAGTGGAGAAAATTCAAGATAAAATGATGGTGGTGCTGATCAGTAGACTGGTGGAAAATAGAATGTTCCATGTCATTCAACTGAACATTCAGAAAACAGGGGGATGATATCAGCAGTTGTTATTTCGATTCCTCAAGTTTGGCTCTCTGACCTTCAGTATTTTACAGGACAGACACCAGGCACCAGGGAAAGAGAGAGGCTTGGTGTCACTTCCTCTTCATCTTCCTCCACTTCCTCTACCTCTCGGAAATCTGCTGAGCCCCCTGTTCGAGCCGAGAGGCCGTCCTCCAGCAAGATGAGGTCATCACTCCTCGACAGCAAGACGTCTGTAGGCAGCGTTGGCCGGAGCGTCGAGCATGCGGCACCCCCGGATGACCCGGAGCCCGTGGTCGTCGAGGGCGACAGGACCTGTGCGGACTCCGTCTGCTTCTCCGGTGTGCCTTGTGAACCCACTCCCACGGGACTCTTCAAGTGTGGGAGCTGTCCCTATGGTTACCGGGGGGACGGAATCACCTGTAACGGTTAGCTCCCCCTGCTAAATGCTAGTGCTTAATCAGCAAGGGCACCAGTCTATACTGCTTCAAGGTCTTCAGCTACTGGTTCTGGAGCACAGGTTTCTGTTTTCCAGTGTTAGGCCACGTGTTTGGTTTGAAGTGCTAGTTGTGTTGTGTGTACAGCGTTGTGTCGCTACCCGTGCGGTCGGAACATGGCGTGCACGCTACCAAACACCTGCACCTGCAAAGAAGGATACACTGGATATAACTGCCACATAGGTGAGGCACAGCCCAACTGTTAGCCTACCTGCAGGAGCTTTCTCCCTAAAAGACTACATTACCCATGTCCCCCTGCCACCACACAACCACAACCTCAGTCTTCTTGTTCCTTCAGCCGTGTGTCGTCCTGACTGCAAGAACCGAGGGAAGTGCGTGAAGCCCGACGTGTGCGAGTGCCCTGCTGGATACAGTGGGCCGGCCTGCGAGGAAGGTGAGCTCCACACTCGATATTACTTCCCCTTCATCTTCCTCCATGTCGTCCTTGAGTCAGTAGGTCTAAGAGACCCTCCCTCCATCAAGAAGAGCCAATCACTTGTTCTTACTTTGAGCCTTTTCGTGCTCTAAGGTTCTCTCTGTATTATTGTACAAAGGCATCATTTCTGTCTGTAAAGACAAACAAAAACGAAAGGAAAGGTTTTGTGGGGCTTGTATGTATTTTGGGGGGGTGCATGTATGTATCTTAATCTGGGTCAGAATGTGTTTTCTGTCTTGTCTTTCAGCTAACTGTGATCCTCCGTGTCAGAATGGTGGCAGCTGTTTGACCAGAAACCTGTGTACCTGCTCTTACGGTTATGTGGGTCCGCGGTGTGAAATCAGTGAGCGCTTTATAGAAATATACTGTGATTTTATAAATATTTCTATAACACGAATGGGTTGGGACTGTTTTGTTTGACCCGGGTGGTGGTGTTATGAACTGGTGTGATCTAAAGCATGTGCTTGTGTCTGCAGTGGTGTGTAACAGGCACTGTGAGAACGGAGGGGAGTGTGTGTCCCCGGACGTGTGTAAGTGTAAACCCGGCTGGTTTGGACCAACATGTAACTCAGGTTTGTCCTCTTGGTCCTGATTGCATGTTCACATACCATCCAGATTTGTCAGACTCAGTTTGCTGAGTCTGTCATGGTTTCCTAATCCTGTGTATATGACTGAATGTGGATCTTTTCCCTGCGGTCCAGTGGGTGTCCAGACTCTGTGTTTGTGTGTGTGTGTTTCTCTCTTAGCGGAGTGTAAGCCTGTGTGCTTAAACGGCGGCAGCTGCATCAAACCCGGCGTGTGCGTCTGTCCCACCGGCTTCTACGGGTCGCAGTGCCAGATCGGTACAGTGAAACATTTTTACAAACCTTGATTTTATCAACAGGAAGTGTGAATGAGAGTCTAATCCTTCTTGTCTCTCGGTTTAGAAGCTCTTACTTTGTGGACTGATCTGTGCCCTGTGTTCTGATTGGGTCAGTGTGTGTAGACTGATCTGTGCCCTGTGTTCTGACTGGGTCAGTGTGTGTAGACTGATCTGTGCCCTGTGTTCTGTGTGTTGTAGACTGATCTGTGCCCTGTGTTCTGTGTGTTGTAGACTGAT
>JAOXYF010000013.1:1487639-1520597 GCA_028565775.1 Sternarchorhynchus goeldii | reverse complement strand
ACAAAGTCATTTTCCCATCTTATATCATTGCCATTTCATACTTAAAGAAAAGCTGACACTCGGTCATAAAAATAAAACATTATAAAACCTATACGATTCTGATCCGTCTGCAAGTCATAAAGCATAATTTGTTCATAAGAGATATTAGCTTATACAAATTTGTCAGAAAACACAAATCAATCATAATGTAAATATCAATTTAAGTATTTGTTTCATGAATATAAGTATTTACAGTTAGTTAATCATCTCTCTAACTTACTAACAGATTATGTGGTGGACTATCGGTTAACATGTGAGCATGTTTTTATTCATTTATTCAATTATTTTTAAAGATTTAGGTCTAGACAGATTATGAATATTTTTAAACCCATTTTGTATCAATGGGCATCATTGAAAAGGGATGATAAACCACACAATGATTATGACCACCACAAACACCGTCCCAAACTGGCTCTGAACCTTGTGGTCTTCCTAAAAGTCCACGATCTGGTGACATATGCAGACCTACAGAGTGCAAGACCTCTGCAACTGGTTAAACTTCAGCCAAACTGATCTTACCTTATGGAAACCACGCATCTCTATTGAAGCCTGACATTATCAAAGGTACTATGTCTAATTACTTAACTACTAATAATCCTTGAAAATATTTACCATTAGTAGAGAAATATACTGAACTCAGATTTAAATAATTTCTTCTCTGCCATTATACTGAGCTTGCTTGACACAAAACCATCCACTCTAATTGGTCCTCGGCTGTATCTCATGGAATTCTGGGTAATAATTTCCTTCAGAACCCACATCATTGCGATCCTTGTCCATGGCACAAGTATGCAGGTCTGCAGAAAGCACTGATGTGTACCGTTTTGATCCCCAAAATGAGAAATAAGATCCTCTATGTCTTCGCTTTTATGGATGTCAGGACCATGAGAGCGTACCTTGGGACTGTGCCAGCCTTCCTTACTTTTAAATGTCCCACTAACGTCATTTCAATGCACACCAGTTAGGCCAGTTAGTCATTTCAATGCACACCAGTTAGGCTGCATGTAGCGATTCGTTATTGGCAACTTCATAATCCAGAAGTGCGAGGGACATTTGGAAGAAGCAACTACGTAGAGGAAAACACATCAAGACTTAAATGTTTTTATTTAACTGAAAATTCTAAATTATTTATATAGCGCTTTTTACAACAGCCGTTGTCGCAAAGCAGCTGTACAGATGTCCGAGTCCAAGCCCCCAGTGATCAAACCAAGGGCCACAGTGGAAAAACTCCCTAAGAGTGTGAGGAAGAAACCTTGGGAGGAACCAAGACTCAAATATATTAAGTGGTTCTGTGACATTTACTGAAGTGGACAACACATCTGAAAGGCCATATATTACTCATTTTCATATTACGGAATAAATTACAGTGTCATATCCTGTTGACCAACAGTTAACCAAGATCAGAAATTATAGTTTAAAGTTACAAGATAGTTACAATTCAATTTGATCAAATTTCATTACATTAAATAAAAGTATTTTGTTAAAAATACCAGTGTTTATGACATTACATCCGTGTTTGGGTAATCCCACCAGCAAAATCATCTGAAACCATCACAATCGACTCATTTTAGGCCACTTACAGCCTAAGGTGCTCAAATCACCTCAAGATCGAGGTCCTACAGATTTTCCATCCTACCTTTACCCATGAGTCAGGCGTAATGTAAAAATCGCCAAACAGTTACATTCATCATTTAATCATTACAACGAATGATAAAATCCAGAACCGGATTTGGATTTGAGGTCCAGATTTGAATACCTCTTGCCTAGATGAACGGAAGGATTAGACAGCCCTACAGCCTTGTGGACTTTCTCGGGACCTCGGGGTCGTGCACCTTAAGTCCGGGAGTCACGTTAAGTCTGGAGATTTAGACTGGGCGATTTGTTCCTTAAGAGAAACCCCATTCAGACCCAGAGCTCCTAATATAGGCATGACGCCAACTACAGTATGACGCGCAGTTTCAGTAGTCTGATAGCGTAATCCTCTAAGCTTCCTGCATCTTCCACTGTGAAAGTAATGATTAACGTTTTTGCGTGTAGGACCAAACCATTTTTTATGTTTCGGGAGGAACAGTGGGTGTAGACAGTGAACTATAGAACGCAAAACGTACTAAATTTATACTGAAACATGAGGAGTCGAACCAAATTAAACCATTTTACTTCTTTTTAAAGACTCGCTAGAATAATTCCCCCTCGGAATGTATAGGTAAATAGAGATTATTTTCAGTCGAACCCCTACTACAGCAGGTACAACAGCCTTTGCAATGTTCCGTCCGACTTCCTACTTCACCTGTTGAGTTTCACGTTACAGTCTCATACCTACAGTACACAACGCAGCGCCGACAAAATGGAGGGTTTACCTGTGTGAGGAAAAACAAGCGCTGCCATAAAACTGCGGGTACTTTTCCCCCAAATGTGAATTTCCGCCTTATTTAATAACACTGGATATAATTTTTTTCCTTTTTTGTCATTAATTTAAGGGACTATATTTAAAATGCGCCTAACTGCAATCCTTTTCATCTGCTTCATAACAGGTATGGGTGTTTTCAGTTTGTTGTTGCATGTCTAGAATGATTTTCTCCTTCTTAGAAATATTTAGCCTATAAGATAATAAGATTTTTGTGTAAGATAATGCATATATAGCGTAGGTTTAACTTTATGTTGTCAGGTGACTGGCTCTAATGTCACGCATATTATTGATTTATATCCCAACATATAAACCTTTTAAAAAAGTTATTACATGAGATAGGAACCTGTTGTAGCCTATGATCATTAATTACAAAGCTATGTTTTAATCCACAGTGTACGATATAGCAATTAAATTTGCGAGTTATGATGATGTTTTTGGATATGACACTTTAACATGGGGCAGAACGTGAACGAAAGTCTGGATTGTGCGCGCTCCTGTCGGCGATCTTGGGGAGGCGGTCACAGCGTGTCCCAACAGCGCACACGGTTTCGATTAACCTTGAGTCATCCGCCGTGGACAGTTTTAATTTTTGCGTTTAAGTGTTATGTCTTGCACTTTTTAATAACACTTTGCCCAGGTAAATGCTTTCTTCTAGGCCCAAACTCCCACGAATCATTCATCGTAGTATTTGTTTAAAGATACGTCTTTTTCTGAAAGAAAAGCTGGTTGTACAAATGCGTTTTTCTAAGCAGAACGTTAAAATCCCCCCCCCCATTTATTTACGTTCACAGGTAGCATTTGTTCGGACTTGCATAAATGTATGTTTTCATCGTGAACACATTTTCATGTGCAGTTACACTTTTTCTTTTAAACATCTTTACAATTTTACAATTAAACAAACTTCACATGCAAAATTACAGCAAGAAAGCTGGCTTGTGACCTCTGAAAAATGTTAGTAAATTAGAGATTCGTTTGTTCAGTGGATATAGTGAAGAGCCACGGTAGCCAGTAAATTCCTTGTGTTTATTTTTTTGGGTTTTTTTTTGTTAACATGGAAAGATTAATGAAGATGAAGAGTTATGTGCAGATTTCTGACTGTGTTGGGTGGGGATATCCTCACATTACAGCTACAGTGATTGAAAACTGCCATTAAGCCCAGATGCTGCCAAACCACATGTAAGAGTGCACCAGTTGTTCAGGAATAATCTCTGGATCTCAGGAGGGTTTCGGTTGAAGTTGAATTGCGTTCCGCTACAATTAAGTGATGATCAGTGTCGGCCCGGGATGAAGCTTACTGAATTTCGAACGTAGGAAGCAAACACAGCAGACGCTCACTCTGCCTGCTATGTGATGAAGTTGAATCAGGTCTGCAGTAGCTTGCTTTAAACCTGTGGCAGTGGGCCACTTTCTCTGATAGTTTACCTTGATTGTTGTGCATGAAAGTTCCTCATCGAGTCATGGCGGGATATCAGTCCTGCGTTGTGATGTTTGTGTTGCAATTGCAAAAGCCTTGTGCGAGCCCTGCAGTGTTTCCTTTTTCACTAGAGTGCGGACTAATTGTGTTCAGTGTTTGAGAGCAAATGATTAAATACTCAGTGCCATATGGGCAAAGTTTCACCAATATTACGACATTTCTAGGGTCATGGACAGGACCAGACACTGAACTCAAAGAGTAAAACCCTTAACTTGCCACTAGCACCAGTACTAAGTATTGGGAAAGTTACCACCATTCAGAGGCTAAGTATTACCAGGAGGATGCCTTTGGTACGCTGTCTGGTGTCCATTAACCTTTGGTTGTAAAGAAAAATCAGGCCTGAAATCAAAACTAAAATACATACAAATACACAAGAATTATGTAAATATATGCACAGTTATGTACATACATGCACAGTTATGTAAATACATGTGTAAGTAGGTATGAATGTGTATGTGAATAATTCTTGTGCTATTATATAAATTATAGTTAACTAATTTACTGAATTATGCAAATATTTTCTTTACTACTAGTTAATGAAATGGCACTTACTGAAAATCAGTGCTTTCAGTCTGTTTACCTCCCACTTTAGCTGCTGCACGATCCACCACATGGTATGCTGGAAACATCTACTCTATGCTGATGTTTTTGTACTTCTCTAAGCTGTAATGTGTCATGCAGTACCTTGCGTGGAAAGGCTCACTCTGGTATTAATGTAATCCCTGCTTGTTTGATTAAAGTTTGCTACATTGTGGTAAAATAGTCAGGTAGAATGTGTGCGCTTCTATGAAACCCTGCACATGTACAGAAAGGCAAGACAGAGCATGTTTGTTTTTGTCTACTGAGCCACACTGGTACAGTTCTAGTATACACAGAGGTGGGGAAACACCCCCCCCCCCAACACACACACACACACACATTCAAGGGTAAACATAGCAATAAGTCATACAGCTGTCAGACAGCTGCACACAACTGAAAAATACACTGTATTTCTTTAAATGAGCTCACAGGTAAAAATGAGATCTTTGTCATTGCATTCAGAAGCAATGCACAATGTCTTCAGAATTCCCAGGGGGCATTGAGCACCATAAGTTGTTTGTACGTTTTTTGAGCACGTCACCACTCTTATCATTTTTTATTTCAACTCAAATTTACTTTGAAGTGTTATATTTTTCATCTTGCATCTTGCTGAAAGTTATTTGCCTTTGATGGCAGAGGTCTGTCCGTCTGCCCCTGCTCTCGTCCGTCTGCCCCTGCTCTCGTCCGTCTGTCCCCGCTCTCGTCCGTCTGTCCCCGCTCTCGTCCGTCTGTCCCTGCTCATTTGTCTAACCGGTTCCATCTTTTCTCACAGGCCTCACGTCTGCGGTCAACGTCAACTGTCCAGTGAAGCGTTATGTCACCATCCTGTTTCAGCCCGTCACTCTTAGGTGTGATTACACGACCACTGCTACAGTTCCTCCGCTGATCACCTGGAAGTACAAATCATTCTGCAGAGACCCAATCCAGGCTGCCTTGAATCCAAACAGTATAGAGAACACTTTGGCCCAGGCCAACCCCAGCTACAACCCTAACATCGAGTGTGCAGACAGTACCAGGACGGTCCGCATCGTGGCCTCGAAGCAGACCTCGGTAACTCTAGGAAACGACTACCAGGGCCGCAAAATCAGCATAATCAACAGTAAGAAACGTCGACTTCGCAGTGCGGTGCTCCAAACTTCTCCAACTTGTTAAGGTTGATTTCTTAAAGCTTGGGTTTGGGTGCATCTACAGATGTAGAGGAAATGTTAGGTGACCTGTTGAAATTGCAAGAGGGTTAAGTTTGGGCTTGCAAGTAGATAGGAGTGGCAGAGACGGGTAATTAAGATACTAGTAAAACTTGTAGCCATTGTCACACTGTATCAAAATACCGCAGGTGCCTTTCCCAACAGTGGTTCACATAAATAGCACTGATACCATGTTATTATTCCTATAATAAATCGTAGAATGCTCCTAGACCATTTGTTAAATATCTGAACAGGCTGAGCCTAATAGGGTAAAAACGAGTTGCGAGTACAGTTTAGACGATGTGTTTCGCCACAGTTCCCACTGAAGCAATGTCTTCTCCTCAGATGCAGATCTCAACATTGCCCAGACGGCGTGGGGAGACAGCGGGGTGTATGTCTGCAGTGTGGCTTCATCACAGGACCTCTCAGGGAATGGCGAGGACTACACAGAGCTCATCGTATTGGGTATTGTACTGTAGTTGGCTTTAGCTCCAATGAACACACATATGTACACATTTTTTAAATGTACACAGAGCGTAATGAATTTGTAATGATTCTTTTGGTATCATCTTTTAATTGCACCGATGTGCATTTGTGACTGTGTTTGTTTTCTGTGGTAAGTGATGCGTTAGTGCGCTGTAGAGGTGCTGCCGGGGTGAGATGCTGTCTGGAGTTTTTCTTTGGTTTGTGTTGACTTACCAGAAGCTGTTTGCCCGACACGAGCAGCCGCCCCTCGACGCTAATGAATCTGAGCTGTAGACTAGAGCGTTTTAAAGAATCTTGAGCTGTAGACTAGAGCGTTTTAAAGAATCTTGAGCTGTAGACTAGAGCATTTTAAAGAATCTTGAGCTGTAGACTAGAGCATTTTAAAGAATCTTGAGCTGTAGACTAGAGCATTTTAAAGAATGTTGAGCTGTAGACTAGAGCAGTTTAAAGAATCTTGAGCTGTAGACTAGAGCAGTTTAAGAGCAGAGAGCGTTTAATCTTGGGCAGGTGCCTCAGAGCCTCTTTCAATAATTATGGCTTTGTCCTCCTTCCTTCACAGAGAGAATGTCAAATACTACAGACCTGCTGCCTGGCATTGACTTACTGATCATGGAAGGTACACTATGTGCACCTCTAGAGCCAGAAGGCCACTCGAACTATGGACATTTTTTTTTATCTCCACTCAGACCTTCATAAGGGAAGCTACTAATGTAAAAGATCAACCTAAACCGAAGGTCATTGGGGAGGGAGGGGGGGGGGATTCTGAAACACTCTATTCCATAGTTTTTTTTGGACGTTCAATCTGCATTGGCGAGTGGCATTTCTAAACGGGGTGCATAATTTCACCCAATCAGGTGAAGCTAGTGGATGATGAAGATAATTGGTCCATATGAGTAGTTGATGGTGTGACAGGATGCCCAGGCACAAGTCCTCCTTAATTGCTGCCGTGTGTGTGTGTAGATAGAACCGTTGTTATGATCTCATCTCTCTGGCAGATTGGTTGTGTGTAGAAGTCAACCTGTCAGGCTGGTTTCTCTGTCTCTGTTTCTATAGAACTCTGTAGTCTTTCTGGGCTGGTATGCAGAAGTGTGTAGTGTTGTGTTATATTCACTGTGTTACTTATATAAATACACCGGTCTTGCTGTGACATCCATTCACAGTTTTCATAGTATGCACACGCACATTCATGCATTTCTCTGGCCAATTTTTCAGAATTTTAAAATGTCCTCATGAAAATTTGTATAAAGTTCTGAAAAATTGTTAAAGCTTTCTTTTGAACTTTGTCTATTGTGACAGTAGCGGCTGAAATCTGAAGTACTGGTTTAGATGTGATCCAACCTGGTTCTTTCTTCTCCTGTCAGACTGGTTGCTTGTAGCGCTGGTGGCTCTTGGCTTCTTGCTACTGTTGATCTTTATTGGGATCTGTTGGTGTCAGTGTTGTCCTCACACATGCTGTTGCTACATCAGCTGCCCCTGCTGCCCCGAGCGCTGCTGCTGCCCCCGAGCACGTGAGTGTAAACATTCATCCTTCCATCTATTCATCCATTCGCCCATTCTGTCCATCACTCATTCATTCACAATGAACCCACTCGTTCACTCACTCGATCACTCACTCGTTCACTCACTCACTCAGGCGTTGTTCCTGTCCCCAGTTCCAGTGGTCCAAGTTCCTAAAATCAGTAGGCTGAATAATTGACTGAATGCAGTTCTTCTTATAAAATCAAAATGAATTGTTGCGGTCGTCAGTGCACACTGTTGAATGGCTGCAGTATTTTTGTAGATTTTGCTAAATTGGTTCACCTTCTGCTATTTAATGGTCTATTTATAGTTATACAACATTCTTTGCTCAGTATGCTGTGGAATGCTGTCACTAACCCCTGGTTCTTGCTGTTAATAGTGTATGAAGCCGGCAAGGCCGTGAAAGCAGGTATCTCCAGTCAGTATGCACCAACCATCTACGCCTCCAGCACATATGGGCAGCCGGTGTACGCGGTGGGGGTCCAAACGCCAACACCACCCATCCCGCTGCTGCCCCTGACACAGGGCGCTCCTGGCCACGCCCCTAACGGCTTCGGCAGGGAGATGGACACGCTCAGCTCAAGTGGGTAGCCTGACTTTCCCTTTCTTGAGAGGAATGCATTCAGTAAAACTAAGATGTCTTAGATTAATAACCCTCTGGTATATAAATAAATGAGAATGTTAGTTTCATTTGCCAAAGTAACAAGATTAAATGTTTCTAGTGAATTCCCAGGCCTGTGGTATGACAGCATGTGTTTTGGTGCCTACAGTGGAAAGAGAGAGAGGGTGGGTTTTTATAAATGCCATGTAGAGTTGGTTCACTAATCTTTTACTCTTGCTGTTGTACTGTTGTAGTTGGCCATGGGTCTCAGGTTCCTCTGCTGCTGGACCATGATGGTGCTCCAGGCCAGAGTAAGTCCAGGAGATGTGGTACCTGTGTGCTGGTTGTCTATGAAGCAGCTTGCAAGGCCCGTCTATCGTTCTATCATTGGCGAGATGATCCAGTTCTGTTAAAATGTTTTCACTGACTTTGCTGCTTCATACGTGTGAGGGCTGAACCTAGTTCTGTTTTAGCTCGTAGTGGTTACCGTATCCAGGCCAACCAGGACGGGAACCCCACGCGGGTACTGTACTACATGGAGAGAGAACTGGCCAACCTGGATCCCAACCACCCAGTAGACTCAGCAGGCAAATACACCCGTCGTGAGTGTCGTTGAGCTGGGGTCTGTCCCTGTAATCTCTTTTCGTTTCGGAGGAATGATTATGGTGAATACAAAAGGCCAGTCTAGGCGACACTCCATTAAGTGTCTCCTAGATTCTTCTTTTGTTTTGGCACGTGGAAATTTTGGTGATTGTGTTGTAGTATAATGAACAAAATCCAATATTTCCTCTTTCTCTTTGGGATCACAAACTTGCTTTTCTTGCTTCTACTTACTGTTTACATTTACTCACTCACTCACTAAATCACTCGCTCACATTCCCGCTCTCACTCACTCGCTCACACTCTCTCTCTCTCTCTCTATCTCTCTCTCTCGCTCACTCACTCCTACCTTTCCTTCCTCACCTATTCTGTGACCCTGCAATCTTTCTCTTTCTCCTCCTCTTTCCTTTCTCTTTCTCTCTTGTGCTCTTTCTCTCTGACAGTGGAAAGTGTGAGCGAGATCAGCTCCCTGCACGATCCGGTGGACGCGCGGAACCGCGGCCGCTCCAGACCTCCACCTCTGAACACGGTGTATGACGATGAGAACATGAGCACCATCAGCAGTGTGTCCCAGCATGGTCACAGAGACGAGCCCAGGAGAATGGGCGGGCCCGGGGGCGGGCCCAAGGGCGGGCCCGGGGGCTACCGCACGCGCACTCGTTCCATGGAGGATCTTGAAGATGCCGTCCGCCACTACAGAGAAGACGACTACCCTAGTAGAGACCGAGGACCCAGGAGAGAGTGAGTTAAGAGGGAAGGGGTTCAGGGGTCAGAGATCATCATGGTGACCTTGATGGTGACGTCTGATACTTGCTTGCACCATTTAGTTCTGACTGACATTCTGCACATCCTAAACTTTTGGAGGTTTAGTCATGTTATTCCATTTTGTTCAAAGCAAAACGTTCTTTCAGCTCCTCCAGCAACTGATCATAAAACTATAAATCTGTGATGATCATCATTTGCTTGCCTTGCAGCTCTGAGAGTGAATGGAGCACCAGCACACGTGGATACAGTCGCGATCCAGACGATCGGCGACGGCGTGACTACTCCCTGGACCGTAGCCGCGGAGACCCCAGCGACCCCCGCGACCCCCGCGGACCCGGCCTGCAAGGTCGCCGCACTCGTAGCCGCGAGGACCTGGTAGAGTTGAGCCGCGAGAGAGACCGCGAGAGAGACCGCGAGAGAGACCGTGACAGAGACCGCGAGAGAGACCGCGAGCGGAGTCGCGCGGGCAGCCGCGGCGGATACGATGATGCGCTGCTGCAAGAGGCCATGGAGAGGAAGAGGATGGGTGAACAGCAACGAGCTCGGAGCCAGGAACGCCTGGACAGTGCTGGCAACAACTCCGAGCGGCTCCGGGGAGCACACGGGGGCGTGCCCACTCTGCCCCTGTCCCGGCCCGTGGGAAACCCCGATCGCTTGCCCGCCCCTCCCCCACCCTACGCAGACGATACAGGCAGTTTACCATCGTCCAAGAAGACTAACCTTCGCAAGGTGAGGACTTGACAAAGTCAAGATGGACTTCCATGTGTCATCTTACTTTGTTCATTTGACATTTGGTGCTGTTGGGGAAAATGACAGCTCGACTCAAATTAGGGCACGACCCTCTGATAATAGTCGTATTTACACCGTAAAAGTATAGAAGAATGGTGCTGGTACTGGGTAATGTTGCAACCGCACACTGCGGAGCTGTGTTGTTGATTTAAAAATGTCTCTCTTCCACAGAATGCAGCTGTGAGTCGTGAGAGTTTGGTGGTGTGATGCATCAGTGAGCATTTCTAGCAAGTCACACGTGACTTTTGAGCTTTTGTAAGTTTGTATTTTTAAATGTCAGATACATGCTAAATGTTTATCATAGGGCAGGCGGGTATGTAAACGTGCAGTTACGTCTGTGAAACACAGGGTGCTGATTCACTGTATTGTTACTGTTGCAATCACTTCTTACGTTTTTATGGACTGGTTTAAAGACTAGAACTTCCTTTTTGTTGTTCTTGTTTTTTTTTTTAAACACCTCAGACATGCCTTCAAAGACTGTACCAAGGCTCTGCAAAACGCTCTTGTTTCTTTGCCATAATTTAACATTGTACACACAATGTTCTCGTATCTCCAGTCTGTTGGATTCTCTCATGTTTTTCTTGTCTCGGCATGACAGTGATGCCAGTTTATTGCTGTATTTAAAGATGGTCTTCCTAACCAAAAGGTGTAGGCCATCTTTAAAATGTTAATTTTAGAAATGTGCTGATGTCGTCTGTGCATTCAGTGTATTTTGTGTCTTGTTCATGAAATGGCCAGAAATGATGTAAATTGCTTTAATACATTTTCATACATATAATTTTAAATAATTTGCCATGCTTTTATATTTGTATATTTTTATAACAGTCATGTCATGTCACTACTTTAATGGACTACAAATCACATTACAATAAATATTTTCTATGTGACCATGTCACCATGCTTACACCAGTTTTGAGTTTTTTATGGTTTTCCATTTGTAGCCACTAGGTGGCATCTTTCCTTTTGACCCATTTCACAGACAGATTTTTCACATACCTTCATTTTACAGTCGATAATGGTGTAAGGAATGTTACAGTCGATAATGGTGTAAGGAATGGAAGATTCATAGAACATCAAAAAATCATTAATAGGAGTAATATCAATGAATCAATGTACTCTTGGTTAAGATGTATGTTTGTTGTAGTTTGTAATCTTTTAAACTTTCTGAATTCAGAGAACATTTTTATATGATGGGAGCTTCATTGCTGAAGACCTTACCTGTGAAAGCTTTGGACAGATCTACTCTCTGTTCCTATTTAATATTTTAATATCTGTATTTTATAAAGATTAAAATTTATCAAAATAACGAAAACACATCATGACATATTGTTATAAGTTGGCTCCGTTTACATTGATAGTTTTGCATGCTCTTTACCAGCTTTTAGAAATGTCTCCCATTTGCTGAGCGCTTACAGGATGAGAGACTAAACTTCTGAATGGAAACTTTCAGTATTTATATTCACAATTTATTTACTATTTAGTCTTAAAAACATACATTCTGTCAGGTGTGTCCAAACATTTGACTGGAATCGAAAAGTATCAGGCGCCACACAAGCACTTTACCCCGAAAGCTCGTCTAGTCAGGCAGAAGAACATCTGCCAGGATCGTGTTGGGTGTGAGTTTGTTCTTGGTCCTCATGGTCTCCTTTAGCTGCCAGCTGCCACAGTGCTGCTCAATGGAAAGATTACCAGCACCTGTTGGACTTGGTCACCCTGATGTTTTGCTTTTTTGGGGGGGTTTTTATAGTTTGTTGTTTTTGGGTTTTTTTGTTAACAGGAAAAAAAAATGTTTTATGCACACTAAAAAACCCCACTCTGTTAAAAGAGAAGATGCTAGCTCTGGCTGTGAATGCCTTTTTAGGGTCTAAAAAGATGAGGGTGGTTGCGGGCCAAAACGAGCCTGGTCCCTTTCTCCATCTGGTGCCTTAAAGAAGGCGTAAATCCAGCTCGGCTGTCTCCGCTCTGCGAGGGCTGTGAGCCTTAGTCACGGAGAGAGAGAGAGACGGGGGACATCCGACAGGCACGACACGCCCGATGTCACCTGCCGCTCACTCAGCGTCAGAGAGCCAACAGGGTGGAAGTCAGCCTGCATCTTTGATGTCTGCCCACGTCTGGTGTGGAGAAGACTCGCAACGTGCCACCTCGCCTGGCTTTGATCCTCAGATGTGGATGGTCTGTGCCGTAACCATAATCACCTTTCCATGAAGCAATATAGGAGACTAGAAATAGGTGGGTTGTTAGAGGAGAGGTCAGTGTACAAAAGCAAAGTGGGGAAGTGATAGAGTAGGGGGCAGTTATCGGGTGTTTATTAAGGGTATGTTCTGCTGGAACAAATACAAGCCGACGTGAAATTAATTTATGTTGACATTGTGGATTATTGCATTCATAGGAGAACATATTTCTCTTAGTATCACAACATGCATACATAAAATACCTAATTTATATATACATGTATATGTGTATAAATGCTAGTGTGTGAATGTCTTGGCACTACTGAATTGAATTTCTTTTAATGATTTGGATTCATAATGAATAAAGCACTCCATATTGCACATATGAATTGGAAAAAAGAATTATAATACGTATGAATTCATTACTTATAAGGTCTTAACTACCAATGTGTATGTGAGAGGGTGTGTTGGGGGGGAGGAGGAACAGAGAGGGAGGTACTGGGAACACAGATGCCAGAGGGAAAGAGATTGGCATCATACTGACATTTCTGGCATTTTGGTCCGGCTGTCTATGGAGTGAAGACCATCCGTTAAGGTAAGCCATCTCTCCACGATACGTCACCTGTGCAAAGATTACAGGCTTAAAACGTCCGTGATGTCAGACACCTGACAGATCTTCAGGACTGATTTACTGTCTTAGGGTTTTATTTTTGATTGCAAATGCATGGCGTGAGTGTTGATGTGTGGTATATAATACTCTGTGGCATTTTCCTGTGAAGAATAACAGTTTTTTATTAGAGAGCATTGCTGAGAATTTATGACTATGGAATAGTTTTTATGTAGATAATAAAAAGTGTCTAATGACATGTAAATAGAAGGTATCTAAGGTATTTTACCCTACAGATTTCATTCTTAAGAGATGTTTTCTATGTAATTTTAAAATTAGACTGCAGCCCACTAGCTAGAGATATTGGGAGCCAAAATGTCATAGAACCAGCGCTTACTCAGGCTTAGAGATACTTGCTTAGAGATACTTGCTCTTTCCCACTATGACCATCAGGCCATTTCTAAATTTGTGATATGTGGATGTTTCATCAGAGTTTCATCAGAGTTTCATCAGAGAGTTTCATCAGAGAGGTGCACAGCCTTTATCTGTTCAAATACCTGTTTAATGTTTGATATGTTTTGAATCTTATGATTGCTTGTTTGTTAAGTCAGCACCTAGTTAAAATGCTATAATATTTTGATATTTTAGCAATACAGTGTACAGTGTACTATGGCATATGTCAGTTATTTTGTTTAAAAAAAAAGACAGTATCAGGTATGTTTCGAGGATCAAACCAACATTCACCAACATTTTAGGTACATTAGAAATGCTTAAAGATGTCTTGCTATTTTGAGTTTCACATGACTCAGATACCAGATCTTCGTGGTCAGTTACAGCACACACCTACACAGAGGATTCTGTGTAGACCAGTGATGTAGAGAATTGTGGAACTTTTGGCAGTTTTCAGACAAAAGACATGCGTGTCTTTTTTGCCATGACTGAACCTAACAAATGGATTGACAATGACTATGGTGTTTGACTGCTCTACGATGTTTGCCTGCTCTATGGTGTTTGTGGATGTTCTCCTCATTTGTCCATGTGTTTTAAGATATGAGGTTGTACTAAAGCAGGTGCCTGTGTACTTTTGTATGTAGCTAAACTGTATGAGCACCTTTGGCCCCAGAAGGCTGTCTTAGTTCAAATCCTGGGAGTCAGTTTGTTCTGTGACGGTTGTCTCTACTTCACGTCTGTTTCTCTGGGAACAGTCCAGCTAGCCTGTCTCCTCCGGACACAGCAGAGAGACAAAGGGTTCTTTCTACATTAGAGAGTCCTGGAGCTGCTTTAGCCCTGCCACACTGTGACATCATGGCCTGCACCAATGAACCGAAGGGTGTATGTGCTGGGGTGTGTATGGGGCTAAGGGTGCAGCGGGGTGTGGGTATGGGTGGAGGTGGGGAAAAATGGGGCGAATAACCCTGACTCACCTAAGTTACACCATAACAACCAATGAACATGAAGCAAATTAGACAGGAAAAAGCGTATAAAATCCAGCCACCGTGACAAAAAAAAAAGAAAGAAGAGAATTGTTGTCGTTTAAAGGACAATAAGATGAACACGTTGACTGCCCTGCTCGGTGTCAGGCTCGAGCTGCCCTCAGGACGTCCAAGACAATAACCCTTGTGTGCTGAGGCCCAAGGGGTGTGTGTGTTGGAGGGGGGGTGTTTGTATATGTGTCTGCAGGCTGGATAGTGGGCGTTTGAGGGTGTAGTATTTGGATTGTCATTTCACTACTGAGAAGTGTGCAACTATTGTCAGATAACAGAGCTCATGAATTCCATGAATAAATACTGTATCTTTGGCCTCTCTCACATCACTATGACATCACATCTGTATCACAGTGCATTGGTAAATATACATTAAACTAAAAAAATAAAATCTATCATAAAAACTACATGTCCTGATTATACATTTAACTTTTGCATTAACTTTTAATTCATTTCATATAATTTTAGTTGAGCAAAATGTAGTTCTGGGCTTCTATGTTGACAGTTTAAGGAGAGAGCATGAGAAATGTTCAGGAAACTGGAAATGTTTGGGTGAATAATGGAAGCTTTAAATCTTAAATCTTCAATCTGAAAGCAAAGTTGCATAAAATTAATGAATGAAAAAATAAGAACATATTTTAATGCCATTTTGAAATGAGTGATGTAGCCTTAAGGAATTTTTCACCTGAGTCATTAATTAAATCATACAATGGAAGGGCCACATAAGCATCTTTTCCATTTTAATTCGTTTGCGTCTCTCTCTCTCTCTCTCTCTCTCAGTTACACATATACATTCTATCATCCATATTTCCAACTACTAGTCTACATTCCTCCTATTCCTTCCATTCCAAAAGATAAAAATCGTTTCCTTTTCATGTGCATCCAGTTGTTTTGTCCTGTTCTTCTCGAGTAGGCCTGACTGCTCTCTGCCTCACCCGTAGTTTGTAGTGCCAGCGTGCAAACAGTGGTTCTCTTTGTGCCAAGGGGCAATGTGGGGGCCAGTTTATGAATGGCCTACGGGCAAGAACAATGCCCAGTACACCAGGGTCCCGACATTTCCATACAGAAAAAGGGGGAGTGGTGTGAGTGTTGGGTCGCGCCACAGAGACCCGTCCGGTGAGATCCAGAGTCCCGCTCGGGCGCCGCAGGGAGGTGTGGGAGGGGTGAGTGCGTATCAGGGTGCAGCAGCTCACGCTTCTGATTAACGTTCACCGTTCGATCAGAAGAGGAGGCCAGGGGCGATCGGCTGGGTAAGTCTTAATGACTGTGTGTACTGGATTATATGCTTGGCATAATCCAATATATTATATCCTTAATAGATTAAGTATATTTAATTTAATATGAATCTATTCCTTTGGTGCTTGGTGGTTCAGAGAAGACTATAATGACTAACCTTTAAGAGTTAAACCCAAGCTGAGCTGTTTTGGAGATTATTATGGGTTTCTTGGAGAAGGTTACATTTGCTGGCAAAAACACACAGGATGTTACTGAGACAAAGCCAACATTTGCATGGAGAGAGAGAGAGAGAGAGAGAGAGAGAGAGAGAGTAAAGTAGTGAGCGAAAAGGGTGGGATGGAACCTCACTTCAGGATCATCAGTCCTGCAGTAATCAGCTTTACCTGTGTGAGGTTAGTAACAACTGTGTACACTGTCAAAACACGCCTTCGCTGTTTTGCTTCATTTCATCCTGTTAATAAAAACGGCCATTAATCATCACTGAGCTCGATATGGTAAAATTCAAGACGCATATATTTTCACATATATGTGTCCAAACACATATATGTTGAAGTGTTCCCTGCTAGTGTATCATTTTGATACACTATGATATATGATGCACTGAACTTAACAAGACGGTTTCTCATGAACGTCCATGATGCAGTTTCACCCTACAATCGATTTTAAACTGCATGTTTACCACAGTGTCCCTCATCCTGTGTCGTTGAACGATGCTGTTTTTGGCTTTACAAAGCTCACTGTACTTGATATCTAGCTATACCTTGATTTATGCTACTGCGAGATCTTATTTTGATTATATTTTGAGAATGACTGTAATGTTTCTTTGCATTGGACTATTTTTTTAAATCTCTGGAACATATCAGGAAAACTCGCCCCTAAGGTAATCAAAATTCAGCCTTCAGACAGTCAGAAATGAGTGATCGCTTGTCTTTTATTAAGACTAACACCCATACGCCCATCAGCATGGATTCTCCCAGGCATAAGGGAGGGAGTGTGCTGGTAGGTTCTGCTAAATTGGACCCGGGCATCTTCCTCCACCCTGAGGTGTGGGCAGGAAGTTACTGCATAGCACAGAGAGACTACTGAGACTACCATCTGCCCATATCTGACTGCACGTCAGTATAATGGAGAAAAACAAGACTGCTAACACACATGGTCTAGCTGAATGTATGTATTGGTGAGGACATGGTTATTTTAGTCGATGACCAATTGCTCATAGCTGCTAAAAGACCTCATGCGAGTGTATAAGACTATATAAGATCAATTGTTTAAAATGAATCAGTTGAGTGTATGTAAAGGAAATGAAACGTTTTGTGGGTTGGTTTGTTAGTCTTTGAGGTGGGTTTATATCTGACTGGCCCCTGTCACTAGACACACAGCAGGTATAGCTTGTTAAGTCACGGATGTTTCACATCTGATTGGTGGGATTTCTGTACAGGTCACCGTAATCTTCTTGATTTAGACTCCTTTATGAACAAATTTAGTGTGAATCAAATCAGTGGTGCACCCCAAAGGTCATTTCACATAATAGTTCAAATCAATAGTTCAAATCAATAGTTCAAATCAATAGTTCAAATCAAATCAGTGGTGCACCCCAAAGGTCATTTCACATAATAGTTCAAACAATTGGATTTTGCAACTTCCCACAAAACGGTTTAGGTGTAGGTGTGTTCTAACACAGGGATAGTTAAGACTTTCTCTGGTGGGATTTTGAATTTGATTCGTTGTGAAAGATAAGCACCCAGCATGCACTAAAGACGCTGCCTCCAGAGCCCGCGTGCTTATACACACACCCACGCACGGGAGCAGTTTTGGCCATCTGCTCCTCTGGTAATTTTAGTGAGCACCTGTGTTGGTGTGCATGTCCCAGGCTAACGGCAAACGCAGGCTGCATGCAGGCTTGGAAAAATCCTCCAATTCTTTAAATCACAAACCATAAATATTAAATACTACATTTAAAATATGTCGATAGGCTGAATCCTGAAGGAAATTTTTTAGTGAGGGAAACGTTTCTGTTTTGAGGTCTGAGCAGCAGTATCTGTGCAAGCAGCCAATCCTGCCATGAGTGATCTGGACCAATCCCCTTAAGGGTGCTGATGCTAATTTACATAGAGGCCATCGCCGTCTCTGATTGGTCCATCTCATCGCGCGTCACATTTGGTCAAGGTAATGGGTTCCTACCCAAATCTTTCTCTCTGTCTGTCTGTCTCTCTCTGTATTTTGCTTGCTCAATCCTTCCCTCATGAGCAGACAGATAAGGGGTTGTTGCAGAAGGTCACAAAGCTGGTATGTCACACTGACAGCCTCGCAGCAGAACCGTGCGCTTGCACGGTGTGTGGGACTTTTCCATACGTGTTGGGTACTGTGGAGCACTGGATCCCACGAGCATTACCACAGGCTCTCCCTTGTGCTTTCAGTCCACTGCTCTCCTCTCATGTAAAGCATGTGGGACCACACGGCAGGCATCCACTGCTTGGCCTTTTGCTCAACACGCCCTTTGCCTTGTATAGAATTTCGAGAACTTTCTGAGCAAGGCACCCAAACCGCATAATGTATAAACGCATATACGCATAATGTATTGCGTAGTGCAAAAGAAAAACTGGAGATCTAATTTTCAAAGAGAAAGGCTTCTCCAACCATCCTGACTGGGTCTATAAACTTTATCTAAACAGAGGTGATAGTGAAGGGGTTGTAATTTAATCTGACATTTTCTATTGTAATATCAACAAATTAATGAGAGACTTATTATTATTTACACCAAAATATGAGTACTGTGTATTGGATATTAATTTATATGAATAATATATTATTGAATGAATATTTGGACATACTCCAAAAATGTGCATCAGGAATTCATGCAGGATTCACTTTAGTTCTTCTACCTTAATAAACTTCACATAGATCAATTAATTTGGGTTCATTCCAGTTTAAGATGTAATTCCTTTTAGACAACATTATATGTGCTGTCACCCTTCTTCCCAGTGTAGAGTACAGGAGTAAAGTGGTGAGGGCTCGATCCAGATCAGGCCTGACCTAGTACTTTGAGGAGGGACAGATGGAACAGTTGATTGATGAATCTCCTCATGAGGAATGTTTGGTGTGGGTTTGGCGCACAGAGAGAAATGTCTGCATATTCACGACTGCCCACGGCCGGTATTCACACAGGCTTTCTGCTAATGCACCCCTTTATCCTCTTCTTTTCCCTATCTGTGTCCCTGCCCTTGTCCTACTCCTGGCCCTCTCTGTCTCAGACGTCTGAGGTAAGAAAAACAGCTAGGGTGCAGGGAGAAGAGAGAGAGAGAGAGATAGAGAGAGAGAGAGATCGGGAGAGAGAGAGAGAGAGAGACCAGTGAGAACTGCGCCTAAGCCTTCGGCAGACCAGAGCAGAGCCAGGAGCTGAAGCTGCTATGACACAAGTGCTTCACAGACGTTGTGAGAGACTCGTTTGTCTCCCATGAATGGTCTGTTTGTGCGGCTGGCGCATTGTCTCACTGCCCGAGCTGCATCAATGTTTTCTCATAGCTGCAGTTGTGCCACTGCCCTGGTCTTTGTGGGGAGGATTTTTGCACAGCCTCGATGAATTGGCATGGGGCAACTATGAAAAACTGTAATCATAGTATAATAACTCCTACAAATTATTTTATTGCACAACACAGATTTAGGTGGTCTTTAACTGCTTAAAAGACATAAATCTGTTTTTGTTTGTAAATTCTTTCAAAAGCCTAGGACTTTTAACTCAGATTTTTTTTAAAATTCCAGGGAAAGATATTGCTATATCCAACTTATTAACTCTTGTTCCTTCTTCGGTAATAAAGGCCTGTTCCTTACTTTCAATAGTAGCTTGATGTTTTTAAGAGTAGTGACAGTTAGATTCACGTTCTTCTCTTCCTCATAGAAATGAACAAAAGTTTTCCATTTTTCCCAAGTGTATGAGGTTTTTAGCCCTAAAGGAGTTTTAGTGATGGTAATCACAGAGATTTCTTGAACAGTCCTTTGCAAGACCCACCATCTGTGGTTCCCTTCTGCTCTTAAGGGTGCTTTAAGTGTGTGTGTGTGAGTGTGTGTGTGTGTGTGAGTGGGGGGGGGGGGATAAAGAAAATGTAAAGAAAGAAAGAAACATGAGAAGAGTCATGGATGTGTGGATGGACACATGCAAATTGTGTGAAACCACAGCCCTTAAATAAAGTAAACAGATGCTCATGAAGTAAGTAAACAATAAACAGTCCACTCTAGCTAATGACTTCTGAATGATGTGTCATCGTTATCAAACAGAGTGTCCAGTATATGTGTCTGAGAAGATCCTGAAGCTGATGTCATACCATCAGAATGAGTAATTCTGTCCTCCCACACACTGAAGCTCTGTGGCTCGCAGGTGCTGAGTATATGATGTGTATGTATATGTGTGTGTTTGTGCTTGCAAGTGTAAGGCCACTGGTAAATCCTTATCTCCCTCTCTGGTTGTTTAAAGGGAGCACACAAAGCAGCTGAGCTTGTGTCCAGTGAGAGGAGCAGCGCCGGGTGTGTGAGAGAGACACGAGGGAGAGATCGGAGAGCTGGTACTTCCTTGACTGTTAACCAGCAGCTCAGAATCCGAATCAGGTGCTTCTTATCATTATGATATACGAATACATGCAAATACAAGAAATGCAGGAAATTTTGAACAGGAAAATGGAAAGGAAAGGAAAGGAAAGGAAGTTTAATAAAACAGGCTAATTTAAAAATGTTGCTGACAACACTAACAACAAAAGTGACTAGATAAAGATGTAGTGAAATTTGCAGAACAGGTAACTTCTGGTCAGGTGACTTCTGGTGAGCTTTAATCCATGACAGCTTTATGATAAATTTGTTAAAAATTCCTGTTAAATCTGTATTCACATAATTGCTAAATAATTACTATTATTAAATAATTATGCCATATAATTACTATTACTTAGAATGCCTGACAAAAATAAAATTACCTACAAACATATTAATGATAAAATGCTCTTATTTAGGAGTGACTGCTAATGTGTGATGCTGATAGTATCAGTGATGCTAATGTGTGATGCTAACAGTATCAGTGATGCTAATGTGTGATGCTAACAGTATCAGTGATGCTAATTTGTGATGCTAACAGTACTGAAAGCTAAGCCAAATATACATACACATTTTGAATGTATTCTGTTTTGTTAAAGTCACTGTTTTGATGACCATTTGTGGTAAAAATGCTTTTAAGGTTGATGGTCCCAAGCTGAACTGAGATCATCATGAAGTGCTTGGAACTGCTGCTCTCCTTGCTGCTGTTTGTAAGAGGTAATAAACTCCTGTGTCACTTTCTTTTTGCTATAAAGCTTTTCTTTCTATTTCGAATGTCCTGTAATTTTCGAATGTCCTGCCGATTTTCAGCACTACGCTTCCATTTCTTGTCTCTTCACACCAGTTCTTTACAAGACACTCCTGTTTATTTCTGTTTTTCAAACAGAAATCGGTGCACAGTGGAATGTATGGATGCCAAGAGACATCTCCGCAATGACTAACTCCTGCGTGGTAATCCCGTGCACATTCACGTACCCGGCCAGCATCAGGCCGTACCGGGGCGTCCATGGGATCTGGTATTTTGGCCAGCCCTACCCCCAGCTCTACCCTCCCGTAGTGTTCAAGTCCCGCACAGACATCGTGCACGAGAGCTACAAAGGGCGAACCAGGCTTCTGGGGGATCTGTCACAGAAGAACTGTACCCTGCAAATCAGTAATGTAGGAACTGAGCATTCAGGAAGGTACTACTTCAGAGCAGATCTTGGAGGAGCAAACATTTACACCTACTCAGATTTCACTGAGCTCAAGATCTTGGGTAAGTGCCTTAAGATAGAACATGACTGACTGTTAATTATATGGATGGGCTAGAACTGTTAATATAGTTTGATAACACATTTACATTTTACATTTATGTCATGATGTGTGACTGAATACATCTTGAGCAGCTGATGGTTAAGGGCCTTGCTCAACAGTGGCAGTAGTGGAGATATAATTTAGGAGTTATTTTACCAAGAATATTTGAAAATAGTCATGAACTTCTGAAAAAAACAAAACCAATGAATCCTGAGGCAGTTTCAGCAAATTGCTGTAGAATTTGTTCCCTATGCTTCTTCCTCATCAGATCAGCCCAACATTGACGTCCCAGAGGAGATCATCAGTGACGAGAGCTTGGACTTGACATGCTACGTGCCAGACAACTGTCCAGACATGAGCCCAGACATCCACTGGATGTACACCGACTACCTTCCTGATCCACTCTTCACGTCAGACTTTGTGGAGGAGGGCACCACAGCGGTGATGTCCAGCACCCTCACCTTCACTCCCAGACCCATGCACAATGGGCAGCTGCTGGGCTGCAGAGTTCATTACCCCAATACCTCCTTCGTCTACGAACGCCTCATCTCCCTGGACATCAAATGTGAGCCACATACTATATTAACTTGTGTTCTCAAGTTGCAGAGGCATCTCCTTGTCTCGGTCTGGGTCTCTGCACATTTTCAATGCACCAGCCTGCAAAAGTATCAGCCATGCACACACCAAACTACTAACCAAGTAAAGCCCAACTTTTCTGCTGATTCAGCAGGTCTTCTGGGTGAAGTAAATCACATGCTGTGTTTTGTCTTGGGCTAGGAGTCCAGGGTAATCCAACTGGCTTTATTCCCAGAAACTGGCATTGATACTTTGTTGGTGGTGATTCAGTCAGTGTATCGACATAGTCACATGGTTAACTTATTAGTCTTCTCCTCCAAACATGTTTAAGACTATTCGCAGTTTTGGAGATGAAAACCATGCGGTGAAAGACTTCATCTGCCACCAGAGGAATCTCATCTCCACATAAGGCTGAGAAGGAGTGGGCAGGATAAAGGCTTATAAGACTTACAAAAACAGAAGATCAGTGTTTTTGGTGAAATACATAAAAAAAACCCACCCAGTTACACAAGCTTTCTTCCTTTCTCACTCTTTCTCCATAGATGCCCCTCGCAAGGTGTGGGTGAATGTATCTCAAGAGGTAATGGAGGGCAGTTCAGTGGTTCTACACTGCGATGTGGACAGCAATCCTCCACCACGGATATCCTGGCATTTCAAAGATGAAGAGCTGATGTCAGAAAGAGCCTCAAATGCTTCACTTTATCTGGAGTCCCTTACTCCAGAGCATGAGGGTACTTACACCTGTGTGGGTGACAATGACTACGGAGTGATGAACACCTCCTTGTACCTTGCTATCAAGTGTAAGTGTGCCAGTCCGCCTTGTTGTTTTTTCCTACTGTTTGATTCCTTTTTGTTTCTTTGATTTACACAGAATCCTATACATTTATGCTTCCTGATCTCTTCATGCACAAACTGCTCTAAATATGCACTAAACTCTTGTGCTTAATGTCTCTGCACCTACTTACTTTTGTTACTTTGTCTGTCTGTCTGTCTGTCTGGCATCCGCAGACCCTCCAAGGGAACCATGGGTGAACGGCTCTGTGACAGTGCAGGAAGGCACTTCACTGGCTCTCCATTGCAGTACTCATGGCAACCCCGCCCCCACGCTCACCTGGTTGAAGGACGGAGAGCTGGTGGGGACCATAACAGCTGACGAAGTGTCCGTACTAGAGTTGCTGGAGATCGCTCCTCAGGCCGATGGCATGTACCGCTGCCTGGCGGAGAACGAACACGGCCGAGCCAGCAGCTCCCTCAACATCACAGTGGAGTGTGAGTTAAGAAGCTTTTACTAATCAACAAACCCTTCAACATAATGGTGGAGTGTGAGTTTAGGAAGCTTTTACTTACCAAGCTGAAGCACTGATTAACTCTCAACAGAAGACAGAACTTTTTAAGAAAGTGAGAAAGTGGATAAAACTTTTTTTTTTTTTTACTTTGTAGGGTCAGTTATCTGTTATGACTACAGAAATCATAAAGAGCGTTCAGTGAGTAGTGAAGGCACTGTGATAAAGTCACCAATGTTGTCTCCGTCCTGTTTCTGAGCAGTTGCCCCCGTTCTCCTCGATGATTCCAAGTGCACCATAGTGCGAGAGGGCGTGCAGTGTGTCTGCATAGCCTCAGGAAACCCCGAGCCCTCCATCGAGTTCTACCTGCCTGACCTCAACATCACTATTAACGAGACGAACGGCCGTTTCAACTACTACATGCATTCGGACGGCTACACGTCGACCGGCATGATCAAACTGCGCGACAAGGGCGAGAGGGGCAGCAACGGTGGCACGGCCGTTCACGTTCACTGCAGCATCACCAACATGTACGGCACCGAGACCGTGCGGCTGGAGCTACAGCAAGAAAGTGAGTCCATTTCCCAACCTAGAGAGCTCCTGTTGTCCAAGGTAGAGTCGAGATTAGCTTGGAGGATCCACTGAACTCCACTAATTAAGTTAATTCAGGAGGGATAATCATCTTGTTGGCATAAATTTATCTATGTTTCTTCTACATTTCTTTTCAGTAATTGATAGCATAATTGATAATTGTAATTGATAGCATAATTGACAAAATCAGGGTGACGTTTACAATGAATGCAAACCAGGAGAAATCCATATTCCGCAAACGTAGCTATTTTTGAGCTTTGCTCATCACTGTTTCTACAAAAAACTGAAGCCACTTTATTTTAATACTCATTTAATTCACAGTAGTTCATGTCATGTTTCAGAAAAGTACATGATGGCAGTGATAGTGGGCACCATTGGAGGAGTGGCTGTTATCGCTTTTATCATTGCAGCTGTAAGATATGTGGGACAGAACAACAAAAAGTAAGTAACTTACGATACTGGGGAACTGGTGGAAGAACAAGGAAACACCCAAGCCTAGTCATCCATTCTCCAATGTTTCTTTTGGCATTTGATATATAAGCCGTGACCCATTCACAAATGAAACAATTTGATCACATGGTAAGATGGTACACATGCGATGAGCAGGCAAACAAAGTGACAGCGCTGGCCATGATGTGGTTTCTAGATGACAAGACTAACAAGACAATTTCTATTGCCCCTCCATTGCTTTCTGTCCTCAAACCACTAAGCAAAGCTAAGCTAAGCTAAAGCTAAATCAAAGCCAAGGCACTTAACCTCAAGTGCTTCAGCAAACATCCATCCACCATTCTGTTCTGGGGGAAAAAAACTAAACAAAGCAAAAAACAGTCACTTAAAAAAAATAGTTGGATGAAACAAACAAAGAAAAATCAATGATATCGCAAAGCCTCTTGGTTAGGGAGGCAAAAGCGATCCCCATGTATTAAAATGGATGCCCAGGCTTACAGTGTTGCCAGCCAGTAGCGTCGCTGCGTGTGAGACAGAGTCTGATTCTCTGACTCCACCCTCCAGAGAGAATAGCAACCCTGGGCAGGACGTGGGATCTAAAGTGGAGAATCCCTCCATGTTCTACAGCGCAGTCAAGAAGGACAAACACAGTCTCAGGAAAAAAGTGGTGAGAAATTGCCATAATGAATTATGACTGTTCTACTATTTTTCCATGTACAACTGTTTAGAGTGGTATTTGCTGATGTCTTGAGGTTGGTACAAGCACATTCTACCATAAACTAGACAAAGTACCACTTTTTAATATCATTACACATACACAGTACATTCTGTATTGGTTCAACTCCCATTGTAAAAGGCTATTCACACTTAAATATGATTGTGAGTACTATACATGATCAATTTAGTGATAGAGATCTAAAAAATATGTCAGGTCTTTAACAGAATTAGTTCTGAATCTCGTGGGGAGAGACTGTCAATCTGCTGTTTTAGAGGACTTTGAATATAACCAACAAAATGGACATACAAATTACACTGTAAAGAAAAAAAAAAGCTGCCATGTTTTTTTCAGTCTATATATAGGTTGTTTCCCAGTTTTGCACATTATGACATGTAGCCCAGAAAAGGTCAGCACTATAGGCCTACAGTGCTATAGGCCTGATTTAACACCTGCATGCATACCAAGTGTGGGAGGTAGTTTGTAATGGAAAGGGTTAAAGAGGCCACTGCATCTCTTGACTGTTCTCTCCTCCTTCATTGCTTTTCTGCATTCTCTGTCTCTCTTTCTTCCCCCTAACTAAACAGCTTAAGACTGAGCTGCTGGGCTCTAAGTTTAATTCCATCCTAGAGGAGAGCACGGTAAGGCCGCAACTTGAGATGGGGTTTATGAGTCAGTGGCTGGTATACAAACACTGTAGCTACACATTACCAAAAGCAAACTCTAGTGCAATGAAAATCCACCACCTTAAAACAGCACCTTCTTTGGTTTTCATTGTGTAACCCATCCTGCTAGCATGACACTGCACGTTGCCTTCGCTAACAGGTTACCATGCTTGCTCTCTTTGATTTTGCTACTATTAACTAACAACCTGCTTGCTCACCTACAACATTACCTCATCATTATTAGGGTTCACACCGGACGGGACATCTGTTTTAGCCTTAAGGTAGTGAGCTCTCGCTCTGTTTACGCAGGGAGACGACGGCGATTACCAGCATGTTGGCTCGATGGCAGGCCTGGAGAGGCAAGAGCTGAACTACGCCGCCCTGGAGTTCATGAGAGGGCGACCTCGAGAGGGAGGTCTAGGGAGGGGGGATGATGGAAGTGACTACACAGAAATCAAAACCAAATGAATCGCGATCCTTCCCTGAAGCCTCGACTGAAAGGGATACAGTGGCCACTAAAGGTCCCGCCCCCTCCTTTGGTAATCAGTCTTTCCCAGTCACCTACACTTCCAAATTTATCATAAGCACCATCCCCTGGGCTGGAGCTGCTTCCATGTTTTGCAGTATCATATTTATGTGAATTATTCCTGTACATTGGTTTGACACTTTGGTTACAACATCATTAGAGTTTTCTGCTGTTCCCTCACTGCCTTGCTGTTTATATTTAGAAGGGACGCATATTCATTTTTTAATACATATTGAAATAGCACGTGGGTGGGTTGCAAACCAGCCTTGTTTCACTAGTGGTCCTTCACACTGTGTCCACGGAACGCCGAAGCATCAGGGAACGAGACGTGCGGCATGTCTCGAGGTTCTAGCACTGGCATTTCCACTTAAGGGTTTGAAGACAGAATGTTTTCTCAAATCCAGAGATCTTCTCAGCCACTCCTTGAGCATACCAGAATCTGTGCTCAGTGCTGTGTGCATTCAGTGATTCTTTTATGATGTGCCCTGAAGTGATTGCTGAAGTGTCTTTGGGTTTGTGTGACTCCACCGTTGACGTTAATTGATAAAGATATTTTCCAATTTATTGCATCTGAGCAGAAACTGATTTCTTGGAAGTTGGTTCATGGCATGGCTGACTGTCGTTTTGTTCTATATCTTCTCGTGATGATAATTAGATCAAACAGTTCATTCTTTAGTTCATTCTAATGATGTGCTTTCTGCAAAGGCCACTGCAGTCACTGTGGTAGGAAGAATCATTTTCCTTTGAAGAGAAAAACAAAATGCATTTTTAATTTTCTTTAGCCATGTGAAGTACCATTTTAAAGAGGAAATGTGTTTGCTGATCTAATTTTTTTTTGGATGTGTAAGACAAATGGTAGAATGACTAACTGTGGAATGACAGGACAGGTATGACAGGACAGGTATGACAGGACAGGTATGACAACACAGGTATGACAGAACAGGTATGACAACACAGGTATGACAACACAGGTATGACAGAACAGGTATGACAGAGCAGGTATGACAGAGCAGGTATGCCTCTACTTTCAGTGACAGATCATTGTGTGTCCCTTCGCAGGTCTAACTCAACTCCATAGTTTTTTATAGTTTTGCGCAAAAAAACAAACAAACAACTTTCACAAACAGTTTTCTTTTTTTCCATTGGATAAGGTCAGATGAAGACATCAGGTAAACCATCAAAGACAGCAGAATGCAATCCAACAGATCTGAAGCAAATAAAAGTCATATAAAATCTATTAAAACACACATTGTTTGACAAAGGAGCAAAATGCACCATAAAGAAAAGTATCACTTTACCAAAGGGTGCTTTGAATAAATGTATTATTTATTATTCTTAAACATCCTCTATTGAGGTTGTATAAATTAAAATAAATCATGTAGATGTGTACAGTGTGTACATATCTCAGATCTGAACTTATACAGTTTGATTTTTACTAACAATGTAATACATAAAAATGACTTACGTTAGGAAAGGCACCTTGATTGGTAAAGAGATACTGTAACATGTAAATATGTCTGATTTCTGCTGTGAATCCTTGAAAACACAATACAACTGTACACTCACTATACAGCATTTTTCAGGATTTCCAACACAAAAATTATATTAAACATGGAATTAATAACAAAGATTTATTTGTAAACATAAGCAAAGTTTTGTTAGTCTAATTTTTCACTTTGTGTATTGTAAAGGATATTTGTAAACATCTGACTGTGTGGTGATGATAACGATGAAAATATTTTTTCCTTATTTACGTAATAATTCAGATGGAAGCTCTGCGGTCTTTAGACAAAGGCATTTGTTCAGAGCTAATCATGTATGTGATGTTGTGTTTGTCATCGTTTTGTTTAAAACTCTTTCAGCCTCAACGCCACCCCACTTAAAGCAAAAAATAAAGTAAATATGAACAAAGTTTTGCTTTTTGAATGCTTTTGTTGAATAATCTAATATCTGCAAATGGAAAGGGAATAACACATTTCAAGCATCTTTTCCAGAACAGTTTTATTCCTTTTTCATGTTTAAACCAGGCATATGACATTGGTAGTAACCAGTACTTTGAATATATGCAACTCAAATCAATTATATGCTCAAAAATCAAGAAAATTTGGTCTTTTATATGAACTCACCCCCAATTTATATGACTTTATTAACATCTCCTCTACAAATGAAAACACAATTTTATAAATGAATGTCTAATACAGAGTAAGCTATATACATACCACATAGGAAATGGGAATTACTCGCAGTGCTGATTCCTGGTCACAGTCTCTTACAAATATGTTTAACATGACTAATAATGGTAACTTACATCTCATACAATACAAAATTATCCATAAAGTACAATACACTTAAAATGAGATTCATAAACACTGAAATATGCTCAAACTGTTCACTAAATGTCCCTGATAACTATACATGTTGTATGGTACTGCACACCCATTAAACATTTCTGGCAACAAATTATAGATTATGATTGACCTTTCCTTCATTGGATTAGGGTTAGATTAGGGTTAACTAGCCGTAATGTCAGCTAGCGGTAGCATTAGAGTTAGGGGTCTGGTTAGGATTAGGGTAAGGTTAGGGTTAGCTAGCTATAGGGTTAAGGTAAGGTATGGTTAGCTAGTCATAGGGTTAGGGTAAGGTTAGGGTTAACTAGCTATAGGGTTAGGGTTAGGTTTAGGGTTAGACTTTTGTCTTGAGAGATTTACTGTATTGTTGTCCTGTTGAAAAGAAAACTGCTGTGTCTAGGAAGTTAATGTTTTCATCATGTGTGCATGCTTTGAGTTTGATTGTGTCATGATGATTATTTGCCAAAGTGATATGATCAAATGGGACCAGACACCAAAGATATCATCCAAGTATCTCAAATAAATATCCGGTGTCTGTGTAAATCCCCAGTGTGGGAACATATGCTGGGGCAAACGTCTTCCCCATATCGGCCGAGGTACTTGTAGATTAGCACTGTAAATGAAACTGGAAGTCATTCCTGGTCAAACTAATCTCCAACAGGCCCAGAACTTCCTCATCAGAGTGTTGAGGATCTGGATGTTTTTTGAAAAGTTCTTTAATTGCCTCCAGTCCCTGATGGGTGTCAATATTGGTGTACAAAGACTAAAAAAAAAGCGTGTTCTGGAAATGACAAATCCTTGATTTTATTGATGAAATCATATGTATTTTTAAGATTGTGAAGTTGAGAAAGTGGATAGATTAAAAAATCTAAATATTAATATATTAGGGTTAGGGTTAGAGTACCAGTTTATTTTGTAATTCTGAGTCTATAAATAAAATATTAAAATTTAAATGGCCTTTGAAGATGAAACCTTTTTTTAGGTGGTCTTACAACTTCAAAACTAGTGATTGGTATCAGTGGGGGCAATCACAGAAGGGTCCTTTGTGCAGTATGTTGATGATTAACATTCATCCTAATCTAACAATAACATTCACATTATTACTCATCTTACCTTAAGAAGTAGCCTGCTTTTATGTGTTTTAAGGACTCCATGCAGACAAGCTTGGAGCTTCAGTGTGAAGGCTGAGGTTCCAAAACTACTGTGTAACAGATGGATGCACGGCTGGGAGCTGCTTCACCAGGTCTCGTGGAAAGAAACATTTAGAAGATTATTGAGTATTCTTTGCCACAAAAAGGTTGGAATGGGCTACACACACAGTCTCCGGGAGGCTTACGTGTGAGAGTGTCCTTCTCGCTCATCAAGTTGGGAACTTCCACTGAGGGATTTGAAATTCTTAATAGGCACAACATACTATTACATTGCCCAGTATCATGCGTCAGGATGTATATACAGTATATAAAGATACAGCAATCTGCCAGTGAGACACCTAAGGACACTGGGTTTAAATGATCACTGAATTAACAAGCAGTAACCTTAACCCTAACCTTAACCCTAACCCTAACCTAGGTGTATTCCTAACCTAACCCTAACCCTAACCCTAACCTAGCCACTGGGAAATGATCATGCTGATGTCTTTGTTTATATTCTCCATCCCTTAGTCACAGAGTTAAAAGTGCCTGATAAATCATCTGGATTCTAAAGTGGTTGGAGTATAAATGACTTGTGGACATAACTGCACGATGGAAGTTAATAGCATGACAGCATAATATAAACTGGGGTGAAATCAATGGTATTCAGGGTAGATGCATTTCTTATTTCTGCAGATAGGGGGAGCAATGTATCTGAAAAGCTTCACATTCCAAACAACACTCACTGAAAAGTGTGTAGAATATTACAAACATGACTAGGCAAAATAAGATGATACTCTACACTACTGCATGAACCTTTCTACAGATGAAAATACATTTTTTGTAAAATAATATAATTACAGAATAATTTTTATTACTTTCTAATTAATGTTCAGTGAACACTATCATGTACAGCACAATTACAATCTACATTAGCTTTAGGCATAATGTTCCTTCTCCACGGAACAAACACTGATGAATATCTTGATGGTGGGTTTTGCATGAAAGGTGTCAGTGAATTTGATTCAGAAACAGTACTGCAGTATAAGGAACATCATATGTTTGGTGAAGTGACCAGTTTGAGACGCCTACTGCAGGAAAGAGGAGTTCCTGCCGTTCCTCTGGCGTCTGGTGGTGCTCAGGCCATCGCACTGTGACACGTGTCCTGTGCAAAGAAACGGTACAGTATGAGAAAGGTGGAAGTGGCGTTGTAAAAGAAGAGGAAGATTGTGAAACGGTGCAACTGTCAGTGACGAGGCATATCATCTAAGTCAGAAAAAGGCGTGAGAGGACAGAGGTAAGTTCATGTCCATGTTTAATGCTGTTTCAAAGCTGTTTTGCAAATGTTCCATATGCAAGAGATAAAAAAATGCTTGTGACTTTTACTTTGCTAGATGTCATGCAAGCAGTTATGCATAATATATTATCTGTCTTACTGGTTCCTGTTTTATTGTGTGGTCTTAACAAATGCAACAGAAGTGTCAGGTCAACCGGTAATAACTGAGCTGATTAATGAATCATTTTAAATATAATTTTATAGTACATTAAAAAGTTTGCATATTGTGCACTTCTATGTTTTTTTGAGTCACAACAAGAGCAGAGAGGGAGAGTGACAGAATCTGTGCTTCTTTATGGATTATGTGCAGATCTTGCTTTGGGTGAAAGTACAGTATGAATTGGCACATCAAAGTCTGTTTGATGCTCCACACACTAGCACTGAAGGGTAGGTGTCCTTCTAAACTATACAACAGCATTTGGGATTACACTTTACATATCAACATAATACACTTTTTGTTCTGGGAAATGCTACAATTGTTGAACCAGTTTACATGTGCTTACTAAATTCTGCTCATATTTATGGTTATATCAGTAACACAGTCACCTGTATCTCTACCCTCTCGTTTTGGAGCCACACAGGGAAAATGTCACACCCTCATTTCCGAGGAACTAACAGTTTCTCTGTCACTGTGGCTTTAGTGTGAAGACTGTAACTGCAAGTGTAACAAGATAGATTTAGATAATAAAACCTAATTAGATGTGGCGTGTGCTTACAATTTAGTGTATTACTTTACTATTAAAATCCTACTCAATACTGTGTTCCTAGTCAGATTCTCACTGCAGTTTATAGAAGCAGTGCAAGTCAAAGTGTAATACACAATATTTCCAGAGAAACAGTGTTCAGGACAAGGGTTTTTCATCAGGTGTACAAGGAACAGGCATCAAGGCATGCACAGTTCATGCAGGGCTAGGGTTATGTCTTTTAAAACCCTTGTGTACTGCATGTTTTGGAAATATTTACGACCTTTAGATCTTTAACTTCAGTACACTGAAGATCCTCCCTGGAACCTTTATCTGATTCATCATATATACACTATATTGCATATATGGACACCTAACCATCACAGGAACCCATTTTGAAATTGTGCACAATAGCATGGAGTTGGACTCAATTATCCCTGTGCAGCTATTCCAGCCTCCTCTCTTCTAGGAAGGCTTTACCACAAAGCTCTGGAGTGTGTCTGCAGGAGTTTGTGCCTTTTCAGTCATCAAGTTCAGATGCTGGGTGAGAAGGAAAGGTTTTCAGTGGGTTTGAGATCAGGACACTGCGCAGACCACACTAAAATCATTAAACCATGTCCTTATGGACCTCACTTTGTAGACTCTTAGTAAATTCTGGAACAGGAGAGGGACTTTTACTAACTGCTGCCTAATACTTTCCGATTATATACAGTGGAAGTAAAGCATGATTCATCACCACAGAGAACATGTTTCCACTGAACACAGCAACAGTATATAGTCTCTTCTGATAACAGATGCATGAACGTTGACATCAGCTGCAGCAAGAGCTACCTATATATATATATATATA
>JAOXYF010000013.1:1474530-1487539 GCA_028565775.1 Sternarchorhynchus goeldii | reverse complement strand
TCTTTATGGACCTTGCTTTGTGCACTGGTGCACAGTCATTTGGATGGGGGAGCGAATACTTTTGGCAATATAGTGTACATCCAAACACAGCAGTTCTCATCACATACTAGAAAGGCTCAGGATATTGTTTATATATTCATAGCTATGAAAGCTATGAAGTCTTCATTCTCACTACTGAAGTCTGAACAGCTGTAAGAGATGTACCTCAAAGATTAGTAAAAGTGAGTAAGAGAGTTTTTCCATGGCTTGGAATGTGAAGAGTTGTAATGCAAATGGGAATCTATAGGTTTGTAATAGATGGTGGTATTTATACAAGAATGTTCAGATTTAACTAAAACATCCACAAAGGTATTCCTGTAACCACTCTGCATGTGGTATATATGGAATTTAATACAGCCACTACAATAACTACCCTGAAAGGGTCATTTATCACGTGTTCCTTCTCATGTATTACTGCATGAGTTGTCTATTGTATGTCTTGCAAAAAAAATGATTGAGCTTTACATTGGAGAAACCAAGAGTCAAAGCATGCTTTATTATTGTGACTGTGTGGGAGGAAGGAACAGGGAGCGAGGGTAACAGAGGCACGTCTTTACTCGCCATTACGAACAGAAAACAGCGTACAAGCGCGAGAAGCGCGCACGAGCGCTAAATACAGAGCGCGCTAATAAAAACACGTCTTTGAATAGCGACGTGAGTAAATTCCGCCGGCGAGGCCGGTCTGTGACTGGTGGACTGAACTTCTGGGTTTTTGTACGGTGAAAGCAAATGAGAAACAGGTGCACTGCATCAGTAACTAGATGATTGTGAGCGAGGGAGGAGTTTGTGTGTGTGAGGGGGCGTCTCCCTCGAGCTGCGGGGCCGGACTCCCGTTACAATTATCCCCAAAATGGGAAATTTGTTTGGTCAAAGTGCAGCACATTTAAGACATACACATATAAGTAGGTACCCCCTCCCTCCAGTAGAAATACGAAGATGAATAAAACAATGAAAGGAATAACAATAGAATTCATTATCTTGACCTGTGTTTCCATTAAAGAGTCTAATAGCAGACGGTACAAATGACACACTGAACCTTTTGATTTAATTGACCTTTGCAGCAATCTACTGTTGCCATAGTTGCTGAGTTGAAACCTGCTATATAAAGGGTGGGTAGAATCACTAAGAATCTGTTCAGCTTTGTTCACAAGAAGATCTGACCAATGCTGAGTGACAGTGAAGAGATGATTACTGATTGTTTTGTAGAAAACTAACCTTCACAATCAAGATTTTGTCATTTTCAGTTGATACTATTAGCCTCAGTAAAGTTAAAAAATCACTGATCTATAATGAAGTTATACAGATATCTATGCTCTAGATCATTGTAGAAACAGATCATTCTGTACAAATTGTGTAGGTGATACAGTTCAAGAAGCAGCAAAAAAACACTCAAAGAAAAGAACTGATCTACATTCCCTCAAATTTAGAACCACAGTGAATTAATGTAAAGACAAACAGCTAGTCCTTCTAACATTAACTGTTTTTACTTCCTAAAACTTTAGAAGTACTTGCACAGCTGATGAAGGTCCTCTGTGACTACAAATATACTGCATACATGCATGCATGTGTGTGTGTGTGTGTGTGTGTGTGTGTGTGTGTGTGTCTACTGCCTTGCATCTTGTGCTACCATGATACATTATTCCCTCATGGGATTAATAATGTGTTTTCTTACTGTAATGTGTGGCCTCTGGTCTGTCTTCTACTAGGGGCCACTAGAGGGCGGCACAGAGCTCTTCCTCAGTAATTAGTGGTGACCAGCATCAAACATATTTCACCAATGCTCAACCTCGGTACTTAAAGACAGGGCAATAACTTCATTACCAGGACAGTATACACCCAAAAGACACCACAGACTCTTTCACTCTGTCTCTCTCATTCCCTTTTCTTCAAACTCATTTACTCTTGGTGTAAGTTTAAAACAATCCAAAAAATGTGGTTATAATGTGGTTATAAATGAGTATTTTTACTATACTATGAATGAGTATTTTTACTATACTATAAATGAGTAGACTCGGCCACATCTAAGCAAACATAGTACATATTAGTGGACTGTTGCAGGACTACAGAAAGGTGATGGATAAACTGATTCCAGTCAGAATGATACAGAATGATCAAAACAGGCCAAAGCACCATAGAAAAGAAAAAGAAAATAAACAAATCCACCAAAATATATCTACAAAAAGTGTAGAGAAAAATAAATAACAAACATAATTATCTTAAATCCACACACCTTTCAACTATGGCAAACAATGACAGAGAATAATGGCTATAAGGAAGTATAGCCCCCTGAGCCTATTGTCTCTTAAATAGACACTTCTCTTCCCCCTCGGGAATATATTCCAATATTCCAACACAATTAATCAAACCATACATTCATAATGGGTTACATAAGCACTCAGGAATTCTCCCTGCGCCCCCATTTCAACATGAAAAATGGTACAAGCCTGTTAGTACTATAGACTCCTGACTACAAATACCAACAACCCCCAGTGTTCTGATCTTTTGACTTTCACAATGGCCAACACCCTTCAAATAGGTAAGAATATTCATACAAACACATTTAAAAGAATAAGTGGCACCGTGTTCTTTCTTTAAAGCAGATATAGCACCATTTCCCACATGGAACGGGCGGGAGTCCCGTTACATCTCCTCCCCTTTCTGGAGATGGTGAATACAGTCCTGTTAAACATCCCAATAATCCGCACATCCTCCTAATCCATCTCTTCAGGTATGCGGGACAAAAAGTCTCCAACCTGATTTGTAGATCCAGGTCGGTAGTGAACTGTGAACCCATAAGGCTGTAGAGACAGGTACCATCATGTCATCTGAGCATTAGAGTCTCACATCCTCTAGAGCTCAGAGGTTAATACACACAACCAGTCATCAGAAGGTCAAGCATTTAGCATCAACTAAATGTTAGAATGGTTCCATCACCATGGCAACATGTATCATGAACATACAGCAGTATATTAATGAAACAACTTTAACATCTTTATATATATACATGTATTGATTTTGTACCACTAGAGGTCAGTGATGTTCTGTAATGTATGAAGCACGACATTTAATATTTATAAATGCAGTATTTACAAACCCACAACCTTTATAAATAAACCACATTTAGTTTTATATATGTTATCAACACATGAATTGTGCTTGCATGCCGTTTTTGTTAATATTGGCTAAATCTAGTCCAACCAATGTATAGCAAACAACTTTTATTCTTGGTTCTGGACTCTGGAAACTGGAAAATTATTATTGATTATTACCTGCATTTACACAGAGAGGTGAAGCTGGGACACCTCATTACACTATAACACTAATCAGATAAACACACTGAAGAGGAAACAGTGAGACAGACAAGAACCAGCCTGAAGAATTTAATGTAATTCAACAAATTCAACATGACTGTATTTTAACAGGCAGAACTGGTACCTGTGCACTGGTGCCATCAGTAAAAGTTCAGGGGAAACACCTCTGACTCAGATTAACCACACCAGCGGGAGGTAAAGCAGAACCCCTCTGACCGAGGTACACTTACTGAACAGGTATGGGGGATAACACTTCTGAGGAACTAGAAACTTAACACCACAGAAACACACACTCACACACACACACACGTTTCACCTTTTCTTTGATCACTTTATTCTGGGCCCTCCCTCAGATGGCTCTTTTCATGTATTTCCAGATTGATTTTAAGGTTGTATTGTTTATTTTTAAAGCTGTAAGTGGTCTGGTCTCTTCTGCTTTACACTGCCTCCATTCGAACACAAAACTATCAGACCTACATTCCAGTGGTTTATGAGTGTTCCACAGTCACTGTAAAAGGTCTCACAACTAGAACAGCCTACTATTCTGCATTAGGTCTGCATTAGGTCTGCTTCCTCCAGGTCAGTTTTTTAAAGGTTGAGTTTGATTTTATTATTTGTTGCTAGATTTTTTTTCCCATTATTTCAGTCTCCTCTGCTTTGATATACATAGAGAGAAGGAGAGTGGACAGACAGACAGACAGACAGACAGAACAAACTGTAATGAAGTAGAAAAGTATGCAAGGTTTCCATGGAGATGTTTGAGAGGCCTTTCAACAATTGTCCAAGCAAAGTGCTTCTGAATTCAGACCATCTGAATTCAGTCTAGAATATCCTGTTTTTCTGGAAACTTTGTGTACTTCACCACAGTTTTCAATATCTCTACATCTATTGCTCTAGTACTGCCTATTACTACAGTACAGTACAGGTTATTCACCCCTAATCATCTTAATCTTCACATTTAACTATCTTTATTATTTTACTGTACTCCTTGGTTAGACGTACTGTAGTCACACACAACTTTTATAACCTTCATGACACATTTTAAAATATGAAGTGCTCCTGATAGACTCTTCTAAACACAAGGAACCCAGCACATGTTACTGTTGCGATTCTTTTCCATTTTGCAATTATAGTGATGCTAAGGGAGGTGGGGGGGGTGGAGTAATGTGTGGTAGTGTAGTGTTGTGCCACTGGACACTGTTAGTCAGTTTATATGCTGCACATCTCACCCACAGGTAGTGAGCTACATAAACCCCTCTGTCTCTTTGAATGTTCCACACCACTGTACACATACTTCATTTACTTAAAACATGGCAAGAACTCATTGCATGTGGTATTTTTATTTTAGAATGTACATATTCTCTCACTTTTATTTCAGCCGAGCTGCTCCTGTAACAACTGCATAGCTTTACATTTCTTACGTTTTCTAATGCTCACAGCATTGCATAATTCCTAAATTAGCATAATTCCTACATTTGCCAGACCCCAAGCACAGAACATTTTTACATTATCTCTTGCATCCCCTGAGCCCACAGTTTCTGCCAGTCACGTAGGACTTGCTGTGCCTGATCTCACTCCAGTGTTCTGCTCATGAACTGGCTCACGAGCAGCTATGGAAGGGGTTGCGTGTCATTTACAGGGATGTGTCAGTGGACACTGTTAGTCAGTTCACATGGGACACATCCCACCCACAGGCAGTGGGCTACATGAAACCCTCTGTCCTTTTGAATGTTCTACACCACTGTACACGTACTTCACTGAGGTTCCCTTAGTTTGCCACAAAATGACTCATTAAAAACATTCCTTAATTACCTAAAGAAGTGTTCTAAAGCAGTGAAAACATAGTTATAATAATATAAATTATATTAGCATAGTAATATAATATAATAATTATATTAGCATGGTACCTTTTTATATCATATCTATAGATTGCTTTAACCGATAAAAACATAACAACAAAACAAATAAAGAGACAATACGATACAACTCCGAGCATATGTTGTTGGAGTGTGGTCAAAGGTGTTTGTTGTATTTTGGCACGTTTATAGTCCTGATGACAAAATGTGATGCAGTCCTTAAGCACACTAGGCTAGGTGTTCAAGAAGCCTGCTACTCTTCTGTTGTTAAGGGGTGGTACTGTAATCACATTGTAAGTCTCAACACACTGCTTATAAAAGTTTAGCTGTCATCCTTAAATATGCTGAAATATTTCTGTATTGCATCAGTTTAATGCTAATTTTGAAAATTCATGAGTGACACGTGTCCCAGACCTACACATATTTCAAGTTTTAACCAGCTCCTTTAAATCATACTGATGCTGTTTAATTGGCCGTTGAGCACCTCAGTGGTTAAATGTAGTAAATGTAACTCTGGTGAAATCTTAACAGATTAAGACTGTGGTTTTAAACCTAAATTTTCAAGGTAGTGTATCTACAATTGCTTGTCACCTTCTTTCACCCAGTAGTGAGGTCACCCCAGAAAAAATCCCTCAGAATGAAGTTGCATAAAGTGCACTTAATTTTAGCATAAACTGGAAAATGTTACATTTCCCATACTGTGGTTGTGTTTACTAGTAAGTGGCTGAGTGGCTGTCACAATGTGTCTCTAATCCTCTCTCTCTCTCACTCTCTCTCTCTCTCTCTCTCTCTCTCTCTCTCTCTGTCTCTCTCTCTCTCATTCTCTGTCTTGATCGCTCTTTCTTATGCTGTCACAAACCCACACATTACAGAGAATTTCACTTTGAGCCAACACTGATGATTCCCCATATCTCAGCCATTCATGTTCTTCTCTCGTTCTCTTAATCTCTCTTTCTCTCTTACACACACATCAGCTCAAATTCCAGATTATTGTGAATGCACCTAGCCAGTGCTTATGAGTATTAATGAGGTAACTTGCACTCATGAGTTTTCCATTCATGTAAATTTTCCACGTTCTAGTCATCTTGTCCATGGTAGAATGTTAGATAGAACTTGCATGATATAAAGATGAACATAGATTTTTTTATTATTATTTACTCACAGAACCTAATATTTACTACTAAGTATTTTTGGAGTAGATGGCAAGTGTTTGTGTGGAAGACATTAGCTAAAGGAACCATCAGCTCACTGACAATTCAGAGCTGAAGGGTTTTCACCAGCATGTGGATGGTTCCCTGTTAAAATATCATGAGCTAAAGCAGAATTGTGACACGGTTGTATCCCCACTGAAAACACTTACAGGGGACAGGACCTTAAGAGACAGGACCTTAAGGAACAGGGAGGCAGTGAGCTCCCTCCATGCACATAGGTTTACACATTCACTCTGGGATTTGCTCTTCTGTTTAATTTATAGCACATGACTTTAAAACACAACTCAATTGACCAGCAAAGCTGTAATTCTGACAATCTTTTATTGCTGTGATTTTATATCCAAGTTCAGTTACCAATTCAATTCAGTTATCAATTTCATTCTACTTTCATTGTACTACTTTCTTTTCAACAAAGTTGCTCTCAGTCCACGGGAGGTGACTGAACTACTGAAGAATTCACCGGGATGTTCAGTAATGTAAACCACTGAAGCATTCATCTGGATGTTCAGTAATGTGAACCACTGAAAACATGAAATCCATTGTCATTTTAGATACACCTAAAGTATTTGCACCCTTAGGCAGGAGAAGCAGTGGTCATGTATTTTTTTTCACAAGACATCTTTGCGGCACATGTGGAGAAATTAGAAAAGGTTGTGAAAAAAGGTACAAGGAAGTGGTTTAGGCGTGTCCTTTTGTCTAAGTAAAGCAGCTTGGTAAGGGATGCTAGAGCTGACAGGCTTAGTAGAGGAATTTAAATATGATATGGTACGTCTCGAGATGACATTGTTCAGTCTAAAGATGTGGCAGTAAAAGGAACTGCTCCAGTTGTAAAAGCAGGAAGGAAGTGGAATCCAGGAGAAGCAGTCCAGTCAGCATCTCAGGGAGCCCTGGAACCCAGATATGTCATAGGACTGGCACAAAACCAGAGGGTGATTCAAGGATGGTGTTCAAGTTTGTAGAGAGGAGTTAGATGATACCTTGATTACTCTCGATCTTTATTCGAGAACAGGAAGAGAACAGCAGGTGTGCAACAACATCTCAAGGGAAACGGGCTCAGTGGGAAGATGTTGAGAAGTGATAGGTTGGTGAGACTTGAGTTACAGACCCAAGCCACATCATGTTTGTCGTTGGAGCTATGCAAGATGGCCTTGAACCTCCACAGAACCTCAGTCAGTTGGTAGATAATGATATGGAGCTGATACTTTAATCATGCTTGGTATGTTTACTGGTTTGTAAGCACACAGAGGTTAATTTACTTTTGGGGAAAGGTGGGAACAGCTCTATTAGTTTTGTGAAGGGAAGAGTAGTAATGGTCAGACAAAAGTTAAACATTAGCAGTAGATGGGATAAAGCATCACACTGTAAACTGGTTGCAGATGTAGACAGGTAATTTCAGGATCCACATTGTACTACAGTAACTATGCTGTGGCCAGACATGGTGTTGCATTTACAGGGGGAACCATTTGTTTTACTGAACTTATGTTTCAGCATAATTAAGGAAGGCTTTTAAAGAAAGGAGCTGAAATAAAGCAGAGTCTAAACCTTGTGCAGTTTGGTTTTAGAAGGCAATGAGTAGACTAAGACTAAGACTAAGAGTAGCAATGAAAAACTTATGACAAGTATATGAAAAGGATATGATTCAAGAGGTGACATAAGTTAGTGCATAATGTTATGTCATGCAGCTGGGTGGGCTGAGCGTGCATGAGCAGAGCCAGTGGTGTCTGATACGGCCTTAGTCAAAGTGGTCTTGGAGGAGGGTGGGCCTGGGTTGCCAGATCTCACTGTTGGGCCTTTTAGAGTTGGTGTAGGCTAATAAAATACTGCAGAAGGATGGTGCTGGAGAAACAGGGTGCTCTGGCAACCCCATGGAAAAAGCTGTGATGTGATGGCTGCCAAGGACTCCAACGTATTGTTATGGCAACTAGAATCAGTGAGAGAGGGAATGTAAGGCCTTTATGTAGTTTCTGGACTTGTCTTGGCACATTTAAGTGACAATTTAATGTGTGTAACTGTATTGGTAACTTTTTACTGCTGTAATTAAAGAAATGCTTCCAGTATCCATAAACCTGTATCAACATTGAAACCATTAGCTAAAGGAAAAGATGTGTTTTCTTTTTTTGATCATAAGTCCTTGGCTTCAGTTGTATTTGAATGAATAGCTGCTGGTTTGACTCTTGGAAGGTGTGTATAGGTAGTCTTCCCTTCTGCTTACCTACACTAAATACCACTGCATGTGTACATACTCTTATATGTTCAGTGACACAGTTTTACAGGTCTCACAGTGACTCAGCCACATGATTTGTGTACTATGGTCTTAAGTGTTAAACTGTCAGGAGGCAGCAGTGCGGTTTGCAAAGTGTGGGTTCTGAAATTACTGTCAAGACCCCCAAAGCCTCGGAGGAGTCTCTGTTCGCGATGTGCTTTGTCAATGACATTTCAGTGTGTTTGTACCATATAGCATTCAGTCATCAACCACATACTGGGTTACCAGTTAGCCATGTTACGGTCTGCAGTCAGTTAAGAGCAGCCAGTCAATTTCTCAGATTCTCTGACTTAAATCAGGTTGTTAAACGCTGTGGGAAAATGACAGTTAAATGCAGTGTGTTGACATTAACTGTTCAGGTGCTGCAGAACCTACTTACTGCATGAAGAACTGATGGAGGATGTTGAGACTGATATGGGTGCATGGGGGACGATATGTGTTTCTATGGATATTTGTATATCATATATATTGCCTTCTAATGATTACAAAGGATTGTGATATTTATTTATTTATTTATTTATTTATTTATTCACCCGTTTATTTATTTGTTTATTTTTGCCAAGTCCCATCTGAACACTTGCACTTTTGTTCTTGTGCTTGAAAACACGAACCTTTCAGAACATCAACAACACCCACCTTGCATGACTGAAAGATGTGGATACCATTCATTCAAAGCATAACTTAAGAAACTTTAAAGCATCTGTTTAAGAGTGTCTTTGGCGGTTCAGTTTCTCTAAAACAGTTTCAGTCCCAATAGTACAGTTTCAGGCTGCATCACTTCCATATGGGCACAAAAGTCGTTGAGTACAGTATGCAAAACATGACATTTCCTTTAAGACACTGTGTTAGGGGGCGTCTGGAAATTACTGGACCATTCAAACCACTTCTATGCTTTTGCTCTACGTAGACTGATAAATGTTGTAATATGTACACCACATTTAAATAATAAATTAAAAAATAAATTTTGATGCAAAATTTCTAAATAGTATTGCTGACGGTAAACAATCCTGTCATTATAACAAATTTAGCAAAGCTACAATGTATGAGGCCCATTTTTTGATATTCACATTTGCTAGGATTAGGATTAGGATTAGGGTTAGAGTTAGGATTATCTTTCAAAAGCTCCTGTGGTTCTTCTTACCAACTCGCATCTCATTTCATATTACTATACCTATCAATAGGTATCCATACACTACCAAATATAGTTATATATATATATAATGTCTGACATATAACATGGAAATGTAATACCAAGAAAAGGAGATCCCCTCTATGTGAGTAGATTTAAAAGGAGATCCCCTCTATGTGAGTAGATTTACTACTGGACACTGAAGAAGGATGTTCTTGAAACCAAATCTAAGTAAACATAAACTGTAACTTTTAGACGTTTGTGTATTTTAAGGGTAATTTACAGCCTTATTTATAAATACAAAATGTTAATGCTGCCTCAACCATCCCATAAAAACATACATGTGAGAAAAATTCTAAAAACAGATTCAAATTCAGCACAAAAACACTATAAAGTCCATCTATTTTAGTCGGTGAAGTAAAAAAAAAAAACACTTTTTACTTTTTTTATTCCCTGTGTAACTGAAAGGCCTTAAAATTGTATTCAGTTTCTCTTTAGGGGTAAAGGAAACAGAGGCCTAATGACCATGGCTGTGCTATGGTGCTATTTCCTGTGAAGGGTTATGAGAACATTCTCACCTAACACCATTACTGACATACCACAGGTGTAGCATGTGTAGGAATTGTGTCAGGTCAAACAATTCTATTGCACATTTCAGTTACATGTCTTTCTGAGAAATACTGAGAACCTTTACACTTTGGAGTCACAGTACTAAAGATCCTACTGAAACAAACAAATAAGCCAATTAAAACTAAAAGAAACTCCTGATGTTATTAATTTAAACAGAAACATTTATTTTAAAATGTTTAACATTTCATCTTGTGTGTATTACAAAACTGGACTAGAGTTAAACTTGCTGAATAGACTAGTGGCAATAGTACTGAAATGGAGGGCCTTGTAAGAGCAGTATAAACTGATGATTATACTGATCATGTACTTGTTGGCCATTTTATTAGGTATTTCTATCTTACAAGTGTATGTTTATGTGATCACAGAGCAGACTACAGCCCACCTGTCATGCCCAGTATCCAATAATCAGTTGTTGTTCACTGTTCAATGTTCAATAAGTTCAATAAGTTGTTCATCACTGTTGTTATGACTACCATGGATGACCGTCAGTGGTGTGACTTTCAAGTGCAGATTGTTTATTTGTTTTTATTTTTACATTTCAGTCAGTGTTACGACTGGTTTCTGGCTGGGTGGATAAAAAAATATAACATAACATGATGAGAATGAAGCAATAGTTAATCGAGCTTGGTGTGTAGCGCTTAGAATCAAACTAAGATAAATATAAAACATGGAAGTAAACTAAAAATGAAAAAAAAATCATAAAAACAAGAGATATATTGCACAATGTATTGCAGTAGCAACAACTTGGGTTGGTCAGGAAAAAAATCTTTTAAAGTGCGATATAGCAGCAGCTAAACGTGTATCAGCAAAAAAAAGAGGGTCTTATAATGTGAACATGACCTCTAATTAAAATTAAAAGATGGTCATCAACACCACTGGCAGGAGATGGATTATAATTCTATGTTTCTGATGTATACTTACTATGTTTTAGGATGTTAGTGTGGAATTATGACATATCTAACAATTAAGATTGCAGTAATACGTTTTATTGCTGTGCAGACACTTTTGTTTCCATTAAAATCGGTCCTGTTAACATTAATTAAATGAAAGTTGTCTTTTGTTTTGCCAGATGAAGTTTGCCTGTTGCTCATTTGAATGTGGAATCATGAATCAGAAATTCTTGTGGTCACCCTTGCATTGTGATGGTGCCTTGGTAAGACTGGTAACCCCCCACTCACCATAAATGGAAAGGCTTGCTGGACTTGTTTCCTGTAGTGCCAGTAGGTTCCCCATTGTGTATCAGTGTTGGATACTTTATGAGAACCTAGAGAAACATAAACCAAGAAACATAAACCAAGCTCACACACATGCATGCACACACCTGCAAACACACACTCCTGTGCATGATCTTTACACACACACACACACACACACACACACACACACACACACACACACACACACTGCATTCTTGGTCATTAACATGTGGAGGTTAATGATAATGTTTTAAACTCCCACAACAAGAAATGATCCTAATCCACAATCATCTCTCGTTATAGCATCCATTAAGCAGTTTGAGGCTTTTTCTCTTACTTGTGTAAACCAGCTTCAGAGATTGAGAGCTGAAGTGGATCATTGGTTTAGCTTGTATGATGTAACTTACTGGCTAGGTGCCCTTCATAAGGTCTGAAAGAGTATTCAGACTTTGTTGAGTTGAATATACCAAAATATAATTTTATATAGAAATAAAAATATAATTATTATGCAAATTAATGATCACAAAATAACAGCATAACCTGCAGTAGGCAATTAATTTTCTACATGTCAAGTGAAGCCTCATGAAAACTTGTAGTAGAAGGTTAGGGTTACAACCTTCACAGTGAAGCATCACAGGTACAGACTAGATGGACTTAAGTCTGCAGTGGTCTTCCTCTATTCCTCCTTGCACATGTTGTAAAACGTACCCAGATGGATATTTTTTGGGATCATCTTTACTTCTAATCTGAAAATTAGTGATGAGTCTGTGCAAGATTCATGTTATCAGTGCAGGCTGAGAACAAAAAATATTTACAAATATATTTTTAATCTATTTATTTTACAAATAAATGTTTTTAGAGGACCCGTCTGTTCTTGGTCTGACTGTATTCATATACATTTATGGACTCTTTCCTAGTGTTATGTAATGTTCCTTTGTGACATTTGATAACAGCCTTGATCTTTTCAAATTTTTCAAATACTTATTTAGTTATGTTCCTGTGTCCACATCTTGTTAGCTTGTTTCAGTTTTTTGTGAGAATGAGTTGGCTCTGTTCAGTTTTCTCAGACTCATATCGCTGTCTGCTTGTAATGTTGGTGTTTGCTGGAATTACCCTGATAAAGGTTACCTCTTCATGTACTTCTCTGTTTAGACTGAGTCTGGGTAACCCGTCAGGCTCACTGGTCTCATTATGTTAGACCCTAGACTGGGGCAACACAGTGCTAAAGTGGGCAGAGAGGTCCACCAACTCATGTAGCAAAATGGAAAAATGGAGATTTTGAAGACGGTTTAATCTGAAGCTGTTTCAAAGTTACCTAAAGTATTGTGCACTACACGGTAATGTCAAGTAGGTTTATGTACAACAACACCTGTC
>JAOXYF010000013.1:1452679-1474155 GCA_028565775.1 Sternarchorhynchus goeldii | reverse complement strand
GTGTTACAGGTGGTGAGGGTGTGGCTGATGGGGCAGGGCGGGGATTAGGAGAGGTGTTACAGGTGGTGAGGGTGTGGCTGATGGGGCAGGGCGGGGATTAGGAGAGGTGTTACAGGTGGTGAGGGTGTGGGTGATGGGGCAGGGCAAGGATTAGGAGAGGTGTTACAGGTGGAGAGGGTGTGGCTGATACTGGGTTTTAGATCATCAGAAACTTTCATTTGCAGCTGAGCAACAAATAATATGATAGTACGTCCATGAGATCCTTTATTAGCTGTTTTCCATCTCATGACATTTGTGAATTGTGCAATGAGTGGGCAGGTGAACAAAAACTGAAAGCAAAAGTGGATTCAAAAACGGTTTTTGTAGGAAAATTGTGTTTTTTTATTTTAAGAAATCTTTTGAAATGAAAGCATATAGTTTTCTTAAATTTTAACAAGGCTAAAATGAATGAAGTTAAATGTTACATTTTTAAATAATTACTTAAAACCTCAAGCCACCCTAGAATAATTACATGAACACCTCGTATTTCTATTTATAGAAATAAATATGTAAAGCTTTATAATTTTCTTCTCCTAGATTCTTGTTGCTTTAGCCTGGGTATTTTACACTGTAGCTAGAAAACAGAATGAATGAGGCTGTACAGATGTGAACCAAAAGGGCCAATCAGAAGCAGATGATGAGAGAGAGGGGAGGGGTTGTCCATAGTACAGAGATGGCCATGCTCAAGTTCACCTACATGTAGAGTCCTCTATAGGTCGATGTCATTTCTGGTCAAAGCGACAATACGTGTGTGTGCACGCATGTGTGTGTGCGTGTGTGTGCACTCACCCATTTCAGGACATGGCGTAAACCTTGAATGTGCCGGTAAGTTTCTTTTGAACTCTTTCTCTCCTCCATTTTTTCTCTTACTGTCTCGTTCTCCATTACATTTTAGCTGTAGAACATTATAGATCGTTTTCGACGGCTTCCGTGCCTGTTACACTGATTGTCAGCGTGTGTGGAGAGCGTGTGTGGAGAGTCTCACAGGCCTGGAGAGGATGTGTCATTGCTGGCAGGTTTTCCCCTTTCTACTCATGGGCCTCTCTTTCTCTCTTTCTACTTCACTGTCTCTCTCTCTCTCTCTTTCTTTCTTCTTCACTGTCTCTCTCTCTCTCTCTATGTGTCTGGACCTAAACCGAACACTTCATTTCAGCAGTTTTGCTTTTCAGTGAAATCTGCAAGTTGCCTACATCGCCCTGCAAATGACCTTTTGATTCTTGTCAGTCACTTTGTCAGTCACTTTGTTATCAAAGGAGGAGTGCAGCATAAATTATTTGTAGCTTGGAACATCTAATTAGAAAAGTTACATGTATTTAATCGATGACATTATTTTTCTCTTATTTATATAGTACAGAGAATCTTGCACTGTAGGAAGTACTCAATAGGTGAGTTTGAGCTCTCTGTTTGTTCTTTAGTATAGATCTGTAGCATACTCATCTACCTGTTATATTCTCATCAAAAAATGTTAGTGTATTTTCTTTGGCACTGGTCATCATTTTGTTCTTTCTGATATAAGATGAAATGTGCATGATAAGGTTGAAATGTGCATGCAGACCCATGGGGTAGAACTCCTGTAGAAGTCCTGTAGAATACCGTACTAAGCTGTACGGTATATTATATTGATATGGATCACAGCGTTCATAACTGGTGCCTTACTTGAATGGTTGTAGTACTTTCAGGAAATACTTGATTTAATATTGATTGTAGTGTCACTTCGTTTCCACAAGATACATCTGAGAATGTCAGCCATGTCAGTTATGCGTAATTACAATTCTTGATTATTTTTAACTGTTTTGAGTCTTTGTATATGGGATGGTAATTATTATTATTATTATTATTATTATTATTATTATTATTATAATAAATATAATATTGATGTATTAGGATTGGGGTCTGTATAAAGTTATCATAAAAAAATGTAATGGCCGAATTTTAAAAAGTCTATCAAAGCATATGTCTACAGTAAAAACAAATATTTGTTTATTACTCTCTGGTACCTATATATTAAATAACGTGACTAGTTTTGGTAAAGAAAATATTTAGTGTTTTGTAGTCTCTTCTGTCTGACCCTCAAATCCCTTTCTTACACACAGCAATCTATAAAGTGTCCATCAGTAATACTTCAGGAAAAATAAAATTTTAAAATACTTGCACTTTAGAACTATTAGTAAGTATTTGCACATTTCTATTCTAATCTAGTTGCAAGTTGTAGTGAATTTGGAGAACTGCAAAGAACTGCAGCCTACCTCAAATAAACTGCACACAATATAATCTCTGTATAGCTGTTCACCTCTAGGTACCTGATGAACTGGGAATGTAGGAATTGGGAATCTTATTTCAGTTATACGGACGGTCCATCATGGCTAATAGAAAAATAAAACGATTATACTACATAAACAATATAAAAAACTATTACATTTTATAGCTGAGATGTCTACCAAAATGTGTCGAATGAAGTTAAACGATGACCTTATTTAATCTGTATTATAAAAAAAAGCACATTAAATTCTATTCAGGCATCATTCTGTTTGTGTAGTCTGACAGGAAGTGAGTTATTTTAGAATTAGAATTATTTTAGTTCTCTTAGAATTAATTCCAGTAATTAGGATAACTAGGTTTATCACCTCACCACATCTTCTTTCCACCCAGTCCGTCATCAACGAGACCAGTACGAGGGGGAGTGATTATATCTTCAAAATTATCTTGCACGCAAGTCTGGCGATGACTCCGTCGAATCAAAAAGATCTTAAGGTTAAGGAAAAAAGTCAGTGAAGTTGTTGTGACATAAAGCACAAGAAACGGTGCACCCCTGACCAGCTTGATGCTGCCTGTTACTAGGCGACCGGTCTCACTGTGAACGCCTTTTGACTCGACCTCCAGCGGATATTCAGAACTTGTAATGTGGATATACAATATTTATTCACTATGCGTTAATTGCTTTCACATGATATGTAGAAGCATAACAGTTGTTTTGCAGACGTGCACGCAACACTTTATACAGCTAAATGCATGGTTGTATTATGTAGTGACGTACTGCTCTGTACCAGCCACCACATCACACTGTTACTACAGTAGATGTGTATCTTAACCAGCCTACTGTATTCACTTTGATACCGTTGTTGTTGATCAAACAAACGTGGAGCTGCGTCTTATGAGAAAGGCTCGTACAGGCATTAGTCAGAGTTTCACATTCTGCTGAGATCTGAGGCCTGGCTTCAGGCTTTAGAGCAAAATATCAAAGATGATGCAAAGTGTGACGGGCTCTCTCTGGGCGAACAGCTCCGTTCAGACGACACACGCCAGGATCTCGTAAAATAGGAGAGTTTGTGCTAATAAAAACATTCAAAAGGACTGGATGTGCCTTGTGAGGACGAAGACTTTCTCATTGCTCGTAAAATGAATGTTGGTGATAAGAAATGTTCAACTTTTTCCAACTGTGGAAAACGTACAGCGCACACACCTGTAAATGAAATTACAGGTATGGAAGTTATATTACATTTTCTGCATTTTTGGTCCATGTTTATATTATTTTACCTTTCTAGAATATGAAGTTTTACATATGGTATGTATCATACCCCTTTAATAAATGTATTGCCTATTAAATCTGTAATACTATAATTGTAAACGCTGGCCAAGTGTACAGCATCATATTGTTTCTTTCAGAAATTGAAAAATCCCATCAGAGTAGGTCCAGTAATGGGACAATCAGAAATGTCCATTGTGAATTTTGTGTTTGTGTTTTTGCATGAGCACATGCGTGTATGAATGTGTGTTTGTGTGTATGAATGTGTGTATGTGTGTATGCATGACAGGCCTCTGCATATCTGTGTGTGTTCTTGCGCACACGTGTGTGTGTGTGTGTGTGTGTGTGCGCGCGCCAGGACTATGAGAAAATAAGTAAATATACCTGGATGTTTGTTTATACGATGGAAAGTATTTCCAAAAAATGTAATTTCTCAACACAATATGAGTTTACTGTAATGGCTTTAGTGCTTTAAGGGGAAATAATAAATATAATCCACTGAAGTCCTCTTCACTTTTATGTACATCGTCACATGTACCACCGAATTAAGATTAAGATCAGAGCAGTTTATCTAATGCCGTGCACCATGGAAATCAAGATAAATAAGCTTTGCAGTATCAATTTTAATGTAGAAATGTATTATTTAAAGAACCAAGCAATTCAATGCAACTCAGTGTTAAATAAAATATACTATTAAATATACAATAAAACTGCGCATATATTATAATATGTGCTAAAAATATGTATCAGTAAATGTGAAAATAAATACAACCTGTGGCATAAAACTTTAAAATAATTACCACAGTAAGTCATGCGATTGTTGTGGTAAAAACGTGTATTGATCTAAAAGAAGCTAGACTTGATGCACTGGAAAAATTGATTAAATGCCAATAAACAGTCATTTTTTTTATTTCATGCTCTTTGAACCTTTGTACGTTTCTTGTGGTTTTGAATGAGCACACTACTGCTACATCATTTTGAATAAGCACATTACTTTCAAAAGGTTAAAAAACTGAATTAAATTTGCATATTGAAGTTTTTTTTTGCATTTTGCTGTGAATAGTTGGACTGCTAGTAGTTAGTAGTTAGTATTTAGTAGTTAATAGTTAGTATTTAGTAGTTAGTATTTTCTTACTGAGGGTCTAACGCTTGTTTTCATGACATTTTATTGCAAACACTTTGATGTTTGTCATGTTCCTCTTTCTGAGCCAGATTAAAGTACTGCTGTAGAACAGAGATTTAACTGCTTTGTCATGGTGAGCTGGAGCTACAGCTGGACTGACTTGTGCTCTGGCAGGCAATACCTGCTTCTGGGTTTGCTCTGTAAAGACCAATAAGGTCAGAGGTCAGAGGTGCCTCTCCTTTCTAACTCCCCATGTCTGTTTCTTCCTTTTTGTCAGGTTGGATGGAGATTACCCAGCATGCCGTGCACCCCCATCAACTTTTCCAGTGTTCCTCTGCCATTCTCAGCTATCGCTCTCCCCCATACGAGCTGTGATGATCCGCATTCACAACCCCCACCACATGCCCTTCATACGTCAGACGGAAGGGTTTCTGCGGACAGGTGCTCTTTGTGACACCGTCCTCATAGCAGACAGACAAGTTTTCAAAGCGCACGCGCTGGTACTGGCCTGGGCCAGTAAGAGCCTTGAACGGCAGCTCACCAGGCAGAAACCAGGTACAGGCTATCGATGCACCATTGACAGTGTTCCCCCCAACACCCTTAAGCAAATCCTGGACTATGTGTACAGTGAGTGGGTGGAGGTTCCGGAAGAGGATCTTCTGGAGCTGTTGAGAGGAGCTCGACACCTGGAGGTCCATTCGCTTGTTGAGCAATGCCAGGTACAGATAGAAAACCTGAAGAGGGTTAAGGATGCAGGCAGGGTGTCCATACCAGATGAGAACGTAGGCCATTGTGATTCACGATTACGCAAGAAAATCCCCTCTTCTAACGAGGCGTCTTTCAGTTCTTCTTTAGAGTCTCTTAATGTGAAGCGCTACAACCATGCAGGATCTCTGCACACTCCGTCACCTCCAACACAGAAGCCCCGCTTCTCTGCGTCTGTCGAGTCACCCACGACTTCCACGGCCTGCTCGACTGGTTCTCCATCTATGGCTTCCGTTCTCCGCTGGCCCCCGCTAAACCCCTCGCGTCAGATGGTCTTTAGCTACAGCGACATCATGGGCGCCCTGACTGCCTCTCAGCACATAATGACCTACCCCACACCCATGTACCCTTTCTTCCACCGCCCCTTCCAGGCACAGATGCCCAGCTCGCTTGCTGGTTACACTGGGCTCCTTCACTCGTACCACCACCTCCTCGGCCCTAAACCTCTCACTTTAGCTGGCCCAAATGTACCAGGCCTCAAAGAAAAGAATGACTCCAAGAGTCCAGTGCTTGAAGAAACCAGGTCACACGACAGGGAGAGGTGAGGACTTGGTGCTTACAAAATGCTCCTCTGCTCATGTTTCAAAGTGGGGAAAAAAAAACACTTCATACTGAATAGCATAGAATATCAAAAGCACACACATGAATATACCTACAAAAATATAAATATTGAACATTATAGATTAATGTAAAAGCAGTATCACTTGCAGATAAATATGAAAATAATTGAATCATAAGGTGCTTGGCATTTGAGAATAATATATGAAACATTAATGTTCAAAAACATATATAGTATAAAGCACCCTTGCATAAAGACAGAGAAATAAGTTGCAGTTATGACGCTGTTATGACGCTGTTATGAGGCTGCGTAAGGCACATTGAATTCTGGTGTCTTCAGTACTTCAGGTGAAATATACAGATCATTGAGGTTACTGGTGCATCTCTGGTGTATGAAGAGGTCTTGACAGACAACTGTTATTTTATCTGTACTTTCCAATTGTCATTTTCCTTAGCTGCCCCTCCACCTACACTCAGTGTCTCACAGATGCCACTAGTTACTAATGGCTAATTGTAGCTCTGTTTAATTTAATAGTGATAATCTAATCAATCGATTACATAATACTGCACACCTGCAGATAATTTTTGTTTGTTTTTGTTTTGTTTATTTATTGTTTTTTTGGTGCTAGTAGAGCTCCTCCGCTGCAGCTCTGGTTCCAATCCCACGCAGATGCAGCGCTACAATATGTGACTGCACAGAGCATTTGCACTGTACTGCCCACTCGGTTCCTGTCTGTGGAGTGTTATGGAGAAAAGGTGTTATTACTATCAGCATGGAGAATCGGAGGGGACACCCCTTCATTCTCCCTCACTACCCAAACATCAAACATGAAAGACTCTCTTCTCCATCAGAGCAACAAGTGCTGTTTCAAGTCTCATTTTTAGCCATTGTCTGCTTCTTACACACATCCATGCTGGCACATACACACACATTCACACACACACACACATGCATGGTTTGTACACACACCTAGATACACGCTGAACAATCCACTATTTAATGTTTTTCAAACATCTTAATGCCTATTCACAATGAATCAGGTAAACAGTAGTTGTGACCTGTAATGGGGTTTCTGCATGCAACTGTGCATGAACCTCTCTGGATAAACTGCGGTGATAGTGCTGTAGCCAGGTGTGCAAGATTGCCGAGCGCATGAACCAATCAGCCCATTAATCACAGTATGGCATCACTCCTCTCCTGCTCCATCTTTAGAGGAGGAGGATGAACAAATCAGTCCCATAGATCTCCTCTCTTCTACCGTAGATGTTACTCAGCGTCCACCTTCTTCCTGGCAGAGGAAGCATCACCTCCAAGCTTTGCTTCCTGCTACGCACATTCAACCCTTTTTCTTTTTTTTCCCCCTTCACACATTTTTCTCTCTGTTAGTTTGAGACCCACAAAGGAAGATGATGTAAGATCCTGTGTAAGTGATTTTTTTTTTTTTTTTTTACCTGGTTATAACCAATTAAGGAATGTTTTTCAGTCATGAGACAATGTTTCTAAGATTGGTGACTACACACATGAGCAGTAGCACCCTTACATGTGGTAAAACTCAACCTTCTAAATGAACTAAACCGTGGTCAAAAAGAGGATTTGATTTTGGATTGATAGGATTGTTTTTTTCTTTATAATAATTATAGTAATGAGAGTTAGTAGTGATTTAGGTATGAACAAAAATAGTCTGCAAGGAGACAGATGATGAAGATCAGATAAACACACTCAGTAACATATCAGCAAACAACCATGTTTTATCATATGCCAATCATAGTAATGTGGTGAAGTGCTAGAAAGTGCTAGAAAACACCCTGTTCAATACTGCCTCATGTTGTATGTGAAAGATCCCAACCATGAAAAACAGTTTAGAAACGGGGCTCATCATAGAGCTAAGCAGAGTTGCACGTTTCCTCTTAAAGCCAGTCAAACCTAAGCGCACGTTTAATTCTCACTCTGGTCAGGATTAGCTGTGGTCAGCCGTATTTACATCAAAGTCCAAAGTGGTTCTGACACAAGGCAAAGTAAAGTGCCTGTACACATGAATAATCCTCTCAATTCTATGGCAATTTGCTGCATTTTCTTTAAAGAGACAAATGTCTTAAAATATTACTTTATACAACTTAACAATAATATTGAATTATTGCTCTTTAGGTTATGCTATGTGTCTTATAACTTACATTTTGGGAAAGGGTGAAATAACTGAATTCAGCAGCTGCAATTTAAGTCAGAGGGCACAGGGAAGAGGCAAATTAAGCCATCTCTCTCTCTCTCTCTCTCTCTCTCTCTCTCTCTCTCTCTCTCTCTCTCTCTCTTTCCACAGGAAGCCAAATATTCAGTCAGAAAGGGAAGTTGTGTGCAATCACTGCAGCAGGCCAACTCTAGACTCCTGGAGACAAACTCCCAGGTCGGCATCTTCAGGTAAGTTAGGTGCATGGATACATGTGAGCGCACACACACACACACACAAACACACACACACACATACAGTTGGTGGTCTAACATATTCATAATAAGTCATACATAATTCTAACAGCATTCTTAACTTCCTCTAACCTTTTCAAAAGAGTATGCCATGTTTATAAATGTGCAGTGTGGTTTACCCATATATTATGTTTTGCATCCAACTTTGCAAGGCTGATTAGTGTTCTGCTTTAGATAGATAGATAGATAGATAGATAGATAGATAGATAGATAGATAGATAGATAGATAGATAGATAGATACACAGCGATAGAGAAAGATCTCTGTGGCTCTCTCTTGTGGTACAATAGTGCACTGCTGTGGTTGAAGAGCTCTACTGTATATGCTGCACTGAATTATGGTTATCCAGTTCTTGCACTGTGCAAAAAAAAAAATGAAGACAACTTTCAGCCCGCTGTGTGGAGGCATTTGCATGTATGTGTGAGATAGATACTTAGTTACAGATTTTTATCAGATGCACTAATATTTCTGAAGCTAAAAGGAAGGAGAGAAGTTCTATCTACGAAAATATCTACACTTAAATACCTCAGCTCTAGATGCCATATGTAGGTCAGAGCAGCAGCCATCTTGTGCATTGCTTCAACAATCTAATTCAGTAGTTATTGTTTAGTACTATGCTGAGCTCCGACCACATTCACACATATAAATCATGAAATACATATTTGTATTTATTTTTGTCATCTCAGATTCCTGTGTGTGTCTGTGTGTGTGCGCAAATAGCTGATAGCCACTAGTCGTCTTTCTTGTTGCAGGTACACATTTGCATCACATTCCATACGTCCTTGGTTCTCACAAGATGACTTGGTATCTAAACAAAGACAAAAGTGTTAACCACGCGCTTTTTCTTCATCTTTTGAGCTGTATGTGAGAGGATGTGGTGTGTGTGTGTGTGTGTGTGTGTGTGTGTGTGTGTGTGTGGACATGGAGAGCAGTAAAGCAGGTTGCACACTGAAAGCTGCCACAGGATGTGCTTATCTAAAAATGGGCCCCTTTAGCAGTGCGATGATAACGCTGGTAACACTGGGCCGTCTCTACACTTCTGATCCTGTTTCGCCCTCAGATCCACTCGTTATGCACCATACACAGATGCATGTGTGAACCATCATGAAAGCGAGGAAAAATAAGTTTCGCATTGTTTTACAAGTCTGTGAATCTTTTACAGTCGTGATAATGAATAATTAGGCTCACTGACCTGACTGTGTGAAGTAGGGTCGTATATTAAGGAAAGTAATGTTATTTGTATACGTTGTATACTTCTGTGCTATGCTGTGCATTGATAACAGTCGCTGTCAATTGTGTATGGCTCGTTATGCTTGTAGATTTAAGTCAGATTAAACGCATTTAAGTATTTTACTGCATCTATGTCCACTGTCAGACTGACTAAGTAGCAGAGACAAGCGAAATTTTATACACCGTGACTGACACAAATATCTTTCACATGTGGTCACCTAGTCTACCACCAGAGCGGAACGGGGTTATCTCTGGCTCAGAACAATTAGAGATAAATGCACAGAGCTGCAAACGGATTCCTGTGTAGAGAAGGGGATTGCCAACGTCCTGTGCTGACCAGTGCTTGTGTGACGATGTGCATGGCGCTGACTGCGTCTCAGATCTATTTCTGCAGTTGTGTGATCATACTGGCACACTGGTATTGAGAACAAAAGTGAAGTCGTGTTTTTGCTGCTGTTGAATGCAAATAAGTGGTTACATTTCTCACCTTTGCAAATACCTTGAAAATCCCATATCCTTAAAACCAGCAGTGAGCGATTATAACCTGAGCGCTACTGCGCTAAAGAATAGCCGAGCAAAAGGGGAAAAAAAGGTTTGATTTATTTTAACGAGTTTGACAAACAACACTGAGCGGATATAAACGTCAACACTGACCGACCGAGAAAGACACTTAAATACACCCACCCTAGACGAGACACCGGTGATACGAACCACGATAACGACACTGACATTCAACGCCACGCCCACGACACACACACACACACACACACACACACACACACACACCTCAAACAGACACGCCCACGCACAACACCGCACGAGGGAGGAGGCAAGGGCGGCCACCGTAACAGCAATATACTACAATATAGCTGCGCTACACAGTGACAATCAAATGTTGAGTCCAAATAAATTTCAAAATGAAGCCAACATTGAAACAGATCTGAGTATCGTTATTATTATAATTAATAACCACACAGTCTACACAACTGTAACAGCACAGGAAACTTGCAAACATCATTCAGATTGAGCCTCTCTCTTTCCCCCTCTCTTTCTCTCTCTCTCTCTCTCTCTCTCTTTCTCTCTCTCTCTTTCCTTACTAGGTTCAGAGGAGGCACATGCTGGTTGCAAGTTCTGTAGGACAGATATGAGGGAGAAGAGATCACAGCGATCACTGAAACAGGCTCTCGGAGGAGAGAAACCCTACCAGTGTAAATACTGCAGCAAGAGATTCAGTCTGAAACACCAACTGGACACACATCTCAGAGTACACACAGGTACCAAACACATGAGCCAAGACGTTAGACTTTCCAAGTTAAATGACCTTTATCCATGCATAACCTACGTCGAGTTCTTTCTGCTCTGGAAGGCCTGTACACCTGCCTCAGTAATCAGCTAATTAACAGTTAATTAACAGCTCAACACATTTTTTTATCAGTTAAACTAGAATGATAGCAGGAATGTTAAAAGGTGCAACGATGGTCAACAATTTGAACAGACTGGTCTACATTATACTATATGCTTCCCCCCACTGTATGACAAACACAAGAACTCTCTTTCAACCTAGCGTTGATTACTAGGAATAGTTCAGTTCTGTTCATGCCGTACGCTAAAGCTGTATTGCCCCCCCCCTTTCTCTCCTTCATGATAACCAGGGGAAAAGCCATTTGAGTGTCGACTGTGTGGTCAGAGATCGCGCGACTACTCTGCCATGATCAAGCACCTGCGCACCCACGGTGGGGCTACGCCCTACCAATGCACCCTGTGCTTGGAGTTCTGTAGCAGCCAGGCCACCATGCAGAAGCACCTGAAAGGGCATCCCAGCCAGGACTTCCCACCCAACTGGAGCCTAAGCAGCACCTACCTCTATACCTGCCATACATGAGCACCAGCTACACCAGCCAAATCAACTCTGTCTGCGAGGCCAAAAAGTAAAATGAGACAATTGAGATGCTTCCTAATATTAAATCGCAATAAACAAAAATAATAACATTGCATGAGAGCATAATATGCCATCCTCAACACCACCACACGTGCGATTCATTTCGTTCAATTAGGAGCCATTTATTTGAAAATGTATTTGATATTTGCTTTTAAAACGTCTCAGCCTCTTAGAACTTTTGGAGCTAAATAAAATATTCAGATATAAGCTTGAAAGTAAAGACTACTGTTAAGAATATTGTCTCCAGAGAATGTTCTGTCACTGAGATATATACATTCAACACAATCCTAATTAGAAACGTTTATTTAATAGAAACACCTTCAGGCTATACATTTAAAACCTTGTGTTTGGCATCGTTCAACAAGAACGTGGGTGTGTGAATATTTCGGAGTAGCTTTACCACTATCAGCTTGGTAGCGGCACTGATGTGTAAAAGACTCAGCATGTCTGCTGTGTAGGACGCATCCATACCATTGCAGCACTGACTCCAAGGCCACACCCCCAGGACGGTGCCATCACTGGGCTGAGAATAACTTGCTAAGCACATCACCGGGTCAGAAATGGTCACATGGTCAGGAACTGGGTTGAAAGATGACTTTCAAATTGCATGTAGCAATAATTGCAGTGACTACAGTGTTTTAACTGTACTGTGCACAGATGAACTTCTCATACACTGAGGCTGTTTGTATTGTATCCAGGGCAGTGGATTAAAATGTTAGGCCTTATTCCTGCTGCTTTTGAATCTCTTCACATGCATTTACGTGGAGGCCCACAGAAACATCTGAGCTATTTTCATGGCTTCTACAATTTATGGATTAAAGCATTATAATTACAACCAGAATAATAAACAAGCAAATACGTACATGATAAAACATGTGTCTGCTTTTATGTAAAGGTACAAGATGGAATTTGAGAAACATTGCATTTTTTTCCTGTTTGAAAATATTTCTAGTTTTTTGGCGCCCTCTTGTGGATAGGTGTACAAGGTGCAAGCTTTTTCTGTCCTCTCTACAGCACAGCGGTGCTACAAAAAAAACTACAAAAAATATATGCCAGTTTTGATAAGTCACACTTGTCACGGTTTGGATCCAGATTTTTCTTTAAAGTTGATTTATATTGTGTAGTGTCCCCCTACCAGAACAGCTCTGACATATGCAAGCATGGAGTTCACACAACCTCTAAAGCTGTCCTGTGGTGTTTGGTATCAACATGTTAGCAGCAGGTCATCAAAGTCCTGCAAGCTGTGAGGTGGAGCTCCAATGGATTTGTTCTTCTAGTACATCCCACAAATATTGGATCAGAATTAGATCTGGGGAATCTGGAGGCCAAGTCAAGACAATGTACTTCAAATAATTTCTGAACAATTTTGGAAGTGCATCCAAATCTTGCTTAAAGAGGGTATTGCCATTATGAAATGTAGTTGCTTCAAAGGGGTATGGATTTTCACAGATCATTACACTTTACCATTTTACCTGCTTCTATTACAACAATTTCAAGGTCTGGCTGTTTACTTTTACTTGCTGCTTGATATTTTCTACACCTTAACATGTGCCATTGTAACTAGATATACAATGTTATTTGCTTCTTTGTCACCCATGGCCTTCTCGCTCATTTGCATTTTTTTTGCGTTCAGGGGGTTTCCTCCAGTGAGAATGTAGGTGTCTTTTGTCATTAACCTCAGAAAAAGTATAAAAGTTGCTCTCATCATCTAATTTAACTGTCTCGCCAACTTTGTTGAGAGGTACAATACTGTCATGTGCCAGACTAAATTCCATCCATGGGTAGGGGAATTCATCCCTCCTACTGCATTGATTTTGTAACCAGTAACTATTGATTTTGTAACTGCTCCAGGACTTCTAGAGTTTTGCTGGCCTCCAGTTACTCTCCAGGGAGGCAAATCCAAACATGCTCACAGTCCACAGCAACTTCCCACATAGTCAAGTGTGCTGTATGCATAGAATACCATTTGCTTGTATGTGGGCATTATAGGAGGTTGATAATGCTATTGACTGAAAGCAGAGGACTCTGTTTTCTGGGATACGTGTCTTGTCGTTATGCCTATTTCAGAGGATGCTCTTACTGTTTGGTTTTGATAAACCAGCAACCAAGCACATGTTTACATGTTTATGAAGATTTTCAGTCACTTTTGCCATTGAACTGCACAGGACTGGGACATTTCTTCCCACTGTAACCTCTGTGGGTGATACATAATCACTGACGCTGGTGGTGTCAGTCTACTAGGGCATAGATGAAATTATATATTTGTTCCGATTTGAAGTAGATAAGATCTTTTACTCCTCTTTCAGGCCAGTTTGGGAATTTCCAACCACTGGGTGTACTAAAGAAGGTTTTCACCTGGTACTGTAAATAAAGGACAGTGCTAATATCATTAAGGTCAAGGGGTCAGGGGTCTGATTCCCAGAGAGCACACATCCCACCACATAAATATCCAAGCTGTTCTAAATAACAGCATCTGCAGTAAATATAGATGTTGGTCCAACATACATACATGTCTAGTGACCTTGCCTCACTGATAGACTAACAAGTGACCTTGCTGGATGATATGCATCACACACACACACACACACACACACACACACACACACACATCATCCCATAGGTGGACTTTTGCTTTGGACTGGGATTTGTCCCAAATGCCCTCCGACTCCTTCAGGTGACACATTGCTCATACCATCTCCCAGGCACTGACTTAAATTTAGATGCACTGCATTAGATTCACTACATACAAACATGTCTATTGGCCTGAACCACCAGTTAGGACCCTGGCTACAGTGAGTGTTTTTTGGCTTGGTTAGTTAAGATAGAGTAAAATTATATACCGCTTATCTTAGCTGGTCATAATACATCAGTAAAAAAAAGAATGTTTGTCAGGTTTTGCTTTGAGTTCCAGCATGTACTTATCACTGGAACAAGAAAAAAAACGTAACGGAAAACTCTCTCTTACTTGTTAACAAACACTGGCATAGATCAAAGAATTGTATCTGTTAACTGTATTTTTATACTTCCCTGGAAAAACTGAACACATCATACAGGACATAAGTTCTGAGATGATAGATAAAATGTATTTGTTTTGTTGATTTGCAGATAAGTAAAAATACATTTACAGGTACACTGTGCTTCTGTGCTAGGATATGTGCAGATATCAGACATTATTAGATCTGTTCGATTCTTTTTTCTTATGGATTAAGTCATTATTATTTAAATGCATGTATCTTACTGTCCACCATCAGACCAGCTAAAGCATCACTGGGATGGAACCCTCGTGCATGTGCCTTTGTGTTCTTCACATGTGCTCATCCAACACCAGGGTTATCTTCAGCTCAGAAGAACAAGGGTGCTAAATGTGCTCTGAAATATGAAATACGTGTCGGTGAAAAAAGACGTAAGCCAAAATTCTGTGCTAGCCGGTGCTTGTGTGACGATGTGCATGGCACTGAGCGCGTCTCTGTTCTATTTCCACGCTGGTGTGGTCATACTGGCACCACTGGTCTTGAGAAGAAACACGAGGCTGTGGTTTCTGCTGTTGCTGAATGCAAATAAGTGGTTACAGTATCTCACCTTGACAACACCTCTATCTGTTGCCATGCAGTGTGTAGCTCAGTAAACAAACCTTTGACACAAATTCTCTCTCTCTCTCTCTCTTTCCCTCTCTGCTTTGCCAAACTTTAACGGCACAAGTCCCTTTCTCAGCCTTATTTCTGGATATCGATCCAATGCACATTCCGTGGTTCTTCATGATCTTCACAGCCCTGCCAGACCAGTCTCCATTACACTAGATGCTACTCCCTACTTAATTAATGTGAACAGACCAGTCTCCATTACACTAGATGCAACTCTCTACTTCATGTAAGACAGACACAAGAGTTCTCTTTACTCAGAGGTCTAGAACTCTCCACCTAGCCTTGACTTAATGGCTCAGTTCTGTTCATACCATACTCCCGCATTACAGAGTGGAACTACTGTCAAATTATGAGAATAGTTTTTGTTATATGCTTTTGGATTACAATACCTTGGTTAACTAACAATGTTTGAGGTCATCAAACATCAAATATCTCTTGATTTGTTTTAAACTTCCCTAGCAAAACTTTGCACCTGAGTTCATGCATCCAGGCCATGAGTTCAGGTTCTCAGAAGTTTTAATATTCCAATGAAAACCATAGTGGACCAATATGCTGCTTCTGCTTCACTACGCTCAACATAAGGCAAAAGATAAAACAAAGATATACAACAACAACAACAAAAAAAAAGAAAGTTGGCACCTATAACCTTCAATTTCAACCAAACACGAAGTGATACAACTAATATATCAAATGCTTACTAGTCATTAAGGACTTTTACAGGGACAGTTACATCCACTCTGGTCCATTTTATTCACTTGTGGGAAAACTATAATATACTCAGAGGTCCACACTGCAGGTAACGACCAGGATGAATTAATTCAATTTGGTTTCATCTAAACACCTGTGCTGTGGTGTCGGCTAGTTCACTAGCAGTTAATTATTTTCTGGAGTTTCTGGATACTTGTTAAAATGATTCTCAAACTCTTGTTAGATTCACCTTAGCATTGATGATATTTTGAGGCCGACATCAATAATCATACATTTATACATAATTGCAGCCACCTGAAATAAACTGAAAACATGTCTGTTTTTACATGAGGTGAGTCTTATTCATTCTTACTTGGGCAGTTTGGAGAAATAATAACTGCAGTGAATTGCTGAAAACAACACTGGGTCTTAAAAGTGTTTGTTTTTCCTCATATCTTTTCAATAATAATTACAACAGAAAAGCTCCAACTAAAAATATATACACATTGTACTTGGCCAATATCAACATATTTAAAAAATAAAACTGGCACTTTACAATATAGATTAACCAAGGTAAGATAAAATCTTAAATAACAAAATATCATACTTATGATATCCATGTCAGTGTCCAAGTACCTCATCCCAAAGGGGTTACTAACAAGGTTGTTTATCACTAAATTACCCATGTACAAGTTCCGCACTGTGCAAGTGGGAAGATGCCCCTAAAGGTTAATTATAATATGATGGTATTAATAGGACATCATTACCTGTATTCCCTATTCATCTCATTAATGAAAGACTTTACATTGAGATGATGAAAGTGTCTGATGTTAGAAATGCCCCAAGTGACTGAAAAAAACATGCTGGAAGCATCATTACAAAATAAACTGTACTGTGCTAATGTTGTTATTCTAAAATTAATGACTGTGACTTGATCAAATTAATATTTCGAAAGCCAACAATAATATGCTTATTCTGAATTAAGTTTTGAATGTATTAATGCATGAATTTATACTTTGTCAGTTTATCACTTTTATATAGATGGGGATAGATGAGAACAGGACTTCATAAACCAAACCTTGGCCTACAAAAGCCATGTTTGGCTCCATGGGCCACTGGGAGAAGTCCCACAGAAACTAACTCTTCTCTCTAACTCTTCACTAAGCCCCCCATGTTACATTAGAAGGTAAATACAAACAGCTTCTGTCACAGTAGAAATAATCACTTTAAAAAAGTTTAGTTTTCATTTAAAATGAATTTAATACCCTAGATCAAATTTTGTGGCAACAAAATCAACAGAATTTTACAAATTAAGGTGTAATTTGGTAGTTTGTTGGTAGACATACTGCAAACCCCATCAGGGGGGTTAATCTTCACAGTTGGAAAGGTACTTCACAATTTCCCCAAACCAACATTTATGTTAATGCTACAAGGGGAAGAATGATTAGGTTTTGTCCCATCTGTGGTGGCCAAAAGATGTCTGCCTGTAATGAATGTGCACAGCAGTGTCAATATTAGTGGACCACCTACATGTGATTAGCATGTTCCATCAAGAGGCAGTGCAAGAAGTTCAGCTTTAGCAATTAGTGATGCAACATTTAGAACATCCTGAGTTTAAACCAGAGAGCCAGAATGAGGTGAGAACTGCCTCACTATAATGCACTCGCTGCTTTGTAGAGCATGTTAAAATGACTTCAGAGATATCACACTCCTGAACGCTTTTGATGAGTTAACATTTCCACCATTATTTTGCCACCTTAGCGTAGCTTCAGTGGTGATGCATACATAGTATGGAAATAACTAATGCCATGTGTTTGCTTTAAGACTAATTATGTCCTCATCTTGCGCAGTAAATTGTTGATTCAACCAACTAAGCTTAGGACAACCTGAAGTCTGAAGTCCTGAGAATGAATTTAAGTCTACCCAGGACTGCATAAAACACATCAGCTGGGGCATCAGCTAAAATACTCCTTATTAGACCACTCTCTCCTTCATAGAGTTGGGACTTGATTGAAAATGGCTCTGAACTCAGAGTTCTACACATAGGCATGTTTGAGCCACAATCTGTAATTTCAGAAGGTAAATCTTTGTACAGCTGAAGCTTGTCTAATTGTGACTGAAGCTCTGCTAATGTTTGACAGCATCTATCAGACCTTTGCTTGCATAATGACTACTGTTGGTCGTTAAAACACTAGATAAATAATGATCAGAGTTGCTGAGGGTTAAGGTTATATGCACAGGAAAATCAAGAACCCGTGAAGAACATTAACGCAAAGGGATTAATATTCTGGTGAGGTCTCCCTCTGGTGGCTATAAAGAGAACTGTGAAGAGCCAACACCTTCAATGTTTTTAATGTTATTTAATATTTACGTGTAATCAACTTATTTATACCAGTGCAGTTGCTATGTAGATTTTTATTAAATTAATTTTCTATAGCCCATGCTTCAACAGGTCAAATATATTTTAGCAGCTCAAAAACAATTAAAAGGAATTGCAAAAGCAGTATTTTAAAATAGTCACTGGTACACCAGAGAATATAATGAGTTCATTACTGTTTCTAATTACTGTTTTCAGATGGTATTTTTTAGCAGTAAACTTGAACCATAAGCAACACATGATTGACCCACGAGCAGAAATATGACACAGAAGTGGATTCATGACACAACCATGACATTACTGCAGAAAATATCTAATACTTTGTACTACAAATATTTCTGATATGTGTTACCAATCTCTTTGGGATAGATAAAATCGAACATCCACATAATGCTGATTATTTTCAACAAGTTAATTGAGGTCATTATTAACTGAGGACATATGACACAATCGACCTCAAAATGTAAACATTCAAGCCATCAGGCTCATAACCATATTTTAAGTACAGCATTGAATAGATTTGAATTGATGACTGATGACTCTGGCACAGTTTGACATTGTCTCTTTTCTAATAACATGGTAACTAGTAGATTGGTGGAATAGGGTGTGTTATCCATCCAAATATCCATCTAACAACAAGGTGTTGCTTCATAAAATAAATAAATAAATAAATATATATATATATAAATTCCCCTCTCTTTTTCTCCTTCAAGCTCAGGTCCTCTACCAGAGGCCTGGGAGCTTGAGGGTCCTGTGTAGCATCCTTGCTGTTCCCAGGACTGCACTCTTCTACACGGAGATCTCGGGTGTTGTTCCTGGGATCTGTTGGAGACCCTCCCCCAGTTTGGTGGTCACAACCCCTAGTGCTTCTTTTACCACAGGAACCATTTTTGCCTTAACTTCCACATCTTTTCCAGCTCATCTTTCAGTCCTTGATATTTTTGAGCTCCCCGTGTTTCTTGTGCCTGATGTCATTATCCTGTGGGATTGCCACATCTATCACTACAGCCCTTTTCTGATGTTTGTCCATCACCACAGTGTCCGGTTGGTTAGCCGTTACCATTTTTTCAGTTTGTATCTTGAATTCCCACAGGTTGGTTGTTCTCCAGCACTTTAGGGGAAGTAACCCACTTTGACCTTGGGACTTCCAGCCCATATTTGGCACAGATGTTTCTGTAAATTATTCCAGCCATTTGGTTATGGGGTTCCATGTTTGCTCTGCCTGCCAGCATCTTGCACCAAGCTATTACGTGCTGGATCGTCTCAGGGGCATCTTTGTCGATGAATTCACTTGTGGCATTCTGGCATATAACTTGATGTAGAACATGTAAATATAACATGTAGAAGAGATGGCTGGTGTTTGCTCCATATCGTATTCATAGCCAAACTTATTGATGATTTCACCGAGAGGGCTGAGGTCTATCTTCTATTAAATTGTTCAGGACAAACATCAGGACAATCACTGGATTAGCCTGATGCTAATGTTAAGATGCTAATCCTTCAATGTACCAAGACCTGAAAAGTTACTTGTCCACATCTTTGACACAAAGACAAATAAAAAGATGACAGCTTTATAATCTTAACTTCTGTTTTACTTTTAAACTACTGCAGTGCTTATACCACTGCTTCAGTCTGTTATATTTAATCAAGCAAAGCACATGCACTGCATCATGGGATTGCCTTAGTGGCTAAGGAACTATTTGATGCTGCCCTAAAAGTTGGCCAGATTAAGGTACCTCAGTAGGCAGCATATTTAAGGTATCTTAAAAGTTGATATGCCGACATGTGAGCATACACGCTGTGATGTCTATGTTGATAGCTCAATAGGTTTTGGGGCAATAATAGGTAATAGGTATGTGTAACCACCTTTATGAAGCTAAATGTCACCAGTTATTAGCTTTGTTCTAAAACTTGGACTCCAAATATGTCTTGGCTACATATGGGGTAAATAAAAAATCATGTAAATTTCATGCAAATTTTTGCCAAACTAGCCCCAAACTGGTATGCAACCAAAATTAATTTGTGCAAAAGATCAGGTAGCACTCCAGCCAAATATCTGTTACCAGATAGACTGCACTGTTGATGCACTGTTGTGCAGGGAACACCAAAGACCTCCTTTATGAGGGGTTTCCCTTATTTTATGGCACATAGAGAACAGAACACTTTACTAAATAAAACTTTAATAAATGTTCATTATCATCTAAAGCAGTTTTGTAGTTTCAAAGAAAGTTCATGACATTCTCAACCTTCTATATTTCACACAGATTTTGCTGAAGGTTCTCTGGTGGCACGTGAGTCACTGGCTTGGTCTCTAGAGGACTTAATCATATACAAAAGTGCCTTGGAGCTCCACTACTGATGCCACTGGAACATCTGTGCATTTCATAACTTTACTGGCCAAGCAATCAACTGATGTTACCTGAAGTTATTGGCAGGTAAACTAAAATAGAGGTACCAGAGGTACCAGCTATGAACTGATGTTACCTGAAGTTAATGACGGGCAAGATCAAGTTAATGACAGAGGTACTAATGGGAAGCTAAAACAGAGCAATACAACAATGAGTGATTTTTTTTGTTAAAACATAAAAAAAAATAATAATTGAGACATTCTTGTATGTGTTATTATCTATATCTGGATTTTATCATGTTAGGCAGTAATACTTTGTTCCATAGAACTTTACAATGATAAAAGTATCCTAGAAATATCATTTTTATTGTTGTTTAAATAGTACATTTGTTAATATAGAACAAAATAATTGAGACATTCTTGTATGTGCTGTTGTTATCCATGTCTGAATTTTATGATGTTAGGCAGTTATGCCTTGTGCCTTAGTGCATATTAGCGATATAAAAGTGTCCAAATCTTGTAGTCAAAACAATTTTTCAAATAATTAAAGCAACAAACATGATGCATTTTGTGTTCTTATGTCATATAAATAATACTAATAGTGCATTATTAGGTAAAGACTAGGGAAAATCATTTCACAAAGGTGCAACTTTATATTTTTGTTGCTTCCACAGATTTCAATGGAGGCACAATTTTCAAACCAAACCTTTAACTGGATCCTTCAAATCGCCAAGTTTGATGTGGCTCCAGAAGCTGTATATGCTGTGTTCTT
>JAOXYF010000013.1:1424424-1452579 GCA_028565775.1 Sternarchorhynchus goeldii | reverse complement strand
AGTACCTCATCCGGCCTGCAGAGGTCTCACTCCCAGGAGTTCTAGGTTCCTGGAAATTTCCATTCTCACCTGTTCCTCGTTCTGTCGTTAGCACCCCTATAATAGAATCCCCAAACACTCCACATGTTGTGAAGTATTGCCAACGCTGTTGTATACTGAGCAGTTAAATGGTTCAGGGTTTTTTTTTAAATTATTATTTTAATGGCCTGAGAAGCTCATTTAAATATGAATGTTGTCAGTGTAACTGCAGTTTAAGGCCATGATTATGATCTGGGCTCTAGTGCAGAAATATATAAAATATTAGTGTCAGCAGGTACTGTGAGATCCAAAAGAACCAACAGGTTGAGGAGACTAACATCATTTGAAAGCAGCAGCAGATATTTACAATTCAAGAGATTAAACTCATCAGTGTGCAGTTATCAGTTGGTTCAGGTTGCTTGGCTCCCTGTATACATGAGCTTGTCTGGCAATACAGAACTCGGCATATCCAGTAGTGACACTCTAAAATGACAGTTTGAAAGAGAACTTTAGGTTACAGACGCAATCCTGGTTTTGAGATTGCATGAGTGAGGTACGTTACCAGAAAACCCTCTTCGCATGAAGCGAGGAAGATGTGCACTCACTTTGAATGATGATGTGAAGTTGTGTATGTTATTAAATGTAAAGGAAGGGAAGCTCCTCCTCAGCACTCACCTCTTGGGTTCCAGCTGGTAGAGGCTGGTGCATTGAGAAGTGCTTGTGAGAACTATCCAGACCTTCCTATAGTGAAGTAACTCTCTGTTATCAGAGAACTGGATTTATGCCAGTAAAGTTTTCACTATATTGGGGACAACTATGATGTAATCTGAAGTGTCCCAGTAATCTAATAAGGTTTGAAGGTTTGGATTCTGACTAATCCTGCCATTTAACTATGAAACGGCATGACTATGGATGCTGGGTCACTACACACATGATGCCCACAGGCTGAGCACAAGACGTATCTCAGAATAGAATATCTCAGAATTCACATTGAGAAGCCTCACATTGAGAACTTGATTCCCTCCACCAGATCTTTTATCTGTTTCCATTTTGTTTAGCATTTCCAGTTTTACCATTTGTTTGTTTTACTTGATTCAAAAAGATGCTTCTGATTTAAATATTTGTTGAATCATTTCATTATACTGGAGTCAAAACCACAAAATGATTCATATAGTGTCACTGTTCATACAGTATTGTCTACAATTAACTTGCTTTGTAGTTTGTGAATGTTGGAAAATTAGTTACTAAATTCATTTTCTGATGTCAGTTACTGAAGCACCACCAGCTGATGACATACCATGTAAGAATACCACCAGCTGAATATCGCCACAGTTATAAAGTTCTGTAAGTTGCTAGCTATAGTCAGTAGTCGCATACACAATTTGTTTTCACCATTTTTGGAGCAATTTATGATGTAATCAAAATAGTGTCCCAGTAATCTATCTAATAAAGGTTATAACAATTAAGAGAGGGGCTAATTCTCTACCACACATCTGATTACCTGTACTACACAAACCAGAAACCTTAAACCAATTCTCTTCCATAAGTAACGGAGCATTACATTCTTTTCTGACACTGTAATTTTCTATATGACCTTTATGAATAAATAATTTACAACAAAATCATAGTTTGGCACATTATTGACCAACAATGGCTCACTAATGATCTGAGAGCTGTTATACATGCCTACATCCAAAGATACAGATTATGGAAACAAAGAGTAATACTTGTCTGCATATTCAGTGGTTCAAATATAATTGTAAAATCCACATCCAGGGTGGAGTAAGTGAGAGTCCAGGGCTGCTTGGGACTCTCACCAGTAGTAGAATCTCACCAGCTTCAGAACAAACGTCTCTGTTGTCTGATCCACCTACTGAACCACATGATCAACATGCATCTTCAACCCGAGACTGTCGCATTTCTAGAGAGTTGTGCAGTCATTCCAAATCTCATTATCCACTTGTCAGAATCATTTGTAGCAACTCTGTAAATGAGAAGGCTGACAGCATCTCATTATTTGAACACCTTAAGATTGTATTTGTTTCATCATTAATTGGGAAGTTCTTGGGAAAGGTAGAGGCACTGAGCTCATTTTTTATACTCTTTATTAAGTATCAGTTGCCAAAATTCAGAAAAAATTCAAATGAATTGTCAGATGACATTAGACAAGTTCTATTAAGTTCTAATGGCAATCCAAGCATTTTAAAATTAGAAGTGTCTCCTGCAGTTATAAAGCAATATAAATATAAATGAATATAATATAATTATATAAATGAATGAAATATAAATGAATAAAAAGAAACAAACTTTCAAATTTACACAACATAGGTTGGCTGGTAGCTGATGGTGTCTCATGTGAAACACATTCTCCAGTTAATTAGCTACAACTTCTATAATTACATATGTAGAGAGAAATATGACCAAAGGCAGCAGCGACTCCTTCCACACTGCTGAGCTGAGAACAAATAGACATTTTCAACATATAATTATAGTGAACAAAAACTAACCAGACAACCCACAAAGTTGTTTATAAAAAATACCCCAATTAGGTATTTTTGAGATATTAATTAGGTACCCCAAAGAAATGTTCAGTTTAATTAGGTGAAGCTAATTGATTTTTATGTTTGTACACTCGGTGACTAATTAATCCCAATTTACCATTTGACATTTTTTTTCAAGCTGCTTATATTTATGATATTCGTTATGATGATCTATATTTCAAAGAGAAGGCTGCTCTGAGTGGATGTGCAAAGTGTTTGTAAGTCGTACTGAATATAGTTTATTCTAATGATTTATGGTAAGGGGGGAATTTTAGACAGTTTTTTTTGTAATTTGTTTAACATGATTTTGTATAGTTGTATATAAATTTGTATTTATATATAAAAACATTTATATTGAAATACAAAATAGAACTCAATGATCACAAATGTATTTTTATTCGTAATTACATGCCATGTACATCTGCACAATTATCATTTTAATGTAAAAATGTATTCTGGGATTTGTTTTTGTTTTCAGGTATAAAGAAGCCAAACAAATGAATTTTACCCTCAATGTCACCAGTGGAAATGTTTCACTTGATGGGGGATTTTACCTGATTGCATTCAACACACTGGGCAACAAAAACTACCTGATACTGGCACTGGCTGTTATCTACCTGGTCACTTTGCTGTGTAATCTTACTCTACTGGTTATATTCACGATGAATTCCAGTTTACAAAACCCCAAGTTCCTTGCTGTTTGTAACCTTGCCATTGTTGACATTTCGATAAACAGTGTTATCATTCCACAAATGGTTCCTGTGTTTGTATTCAACCTAAATCACATCTCGTTTGGCACATGCTTCTCTCAGATGTTTTTCATTCACTTTTTTGGTGACATGGAGTCCTTTTCTCTCGCCCTTTTGGCTTATGATCGTCTGGTTGCTATCTGCTTTCCTCTGCGCTACCCAACTATAAACACTAATCTGAGGATGGGTCTCACCATAGCTGTCACTTGGTTTCTGGTGTTTCTGATTGAGATTTACCCAGTAACTCTGGCAAGTCACCTCCCATACTGTAACTCAAGAGTGGTGCAGAGCTGTTGTTGTGAACACGGCCCAGTTTATGTTTTAGCTTGTGCCGATACATCTTACAACAAGAGACTGGCAACTGCCAAGTCCCTTGTGGTTTTGTTTGGTCCTCTGACTTTCATTATTTGTTCTTATGTTGCAGTAATGATTGCAGTGTTACGAATTGCATCAGCAACCCAACGATGGAAAGCCTTTCACACCTGTCTCACTCACCTGCTCTTGGTCCTAATTTATTACATGCCTGTGACCTTGGCTTATATACTGGGGAATCTACGATTAATACAATCGATAGATATGTTCACAGCAGTTCTAACTGTGTCCGTCACCCTTCCGCCCATGTTAAACCCAATCATATACAGTTTAAAGACTGAAGAACTGCGAGACAAAGTGCTAAAATTGCTCATTCCACCAAAAGTAGTACCGGTTGCATGAAGCAGCCAGTGAGTTTTTTTTTTTTTTTAAAGAGTGCATTACTTTTACACATGATATAACTGGTACTTATTGGTGTGAATATGACTAAACATCTGTCAGATGTAACATTTGGGAATTTCATTACCTGTCTATTCCCATTGTGGCTGCTGGAGTTCTTGAATCTTGAAAGCAACTGAATATGTACATAATAATACAATAAATACACAAATGTATAAATACATTAAAAAATATTCAGTAATCTTGTGTTTATTTTTGTGAGGATTCACTACAGAGCAGCAGTGTGATTTTGTGATAATTTACGTTTGGATGTATTATGCAGAGGAACAACAGAAACAAGCAAATATTTGATAATGAAGCGGTGAAATGGATGATAAGTAGAGGTGACATACTGGTATATAATGGTCTGTTGATGCACTACATGGATTAGTGTAAAGGACCCTCTGTGTTGTTACCTAGCAGGAAAAAAACAAGCTGACTTTCACTGAGATCTTATATCCATGCTCAGACACTAGATTTAAGATAGCATCCATTTTTTTTTATTTACTTTTCTTTTTATTCAAAGAAAATCATATATTTTCAACATAGACCCTGTACACTGCAATATTTGTTCACAAAGTGACAGCAGGTAATTCTGGCATGCATCTGGTAACCCAGTTAAACGTGTCCCTCTCCCAAAACACAAGCATCCAAATAACACAACAATGTTGTTTTTGCTTGATTGCCTTTTCATGGTCTATTGTAAAACCAGACTTTATTTGAAAATGGTGGCCTTCCATTATTACCACAAGATGGCAGCAAAAGACCATGTTGCAACCGAACACATTTGGGGGGGGAGAGGGGTCAGTAGTTTAATGCATATGCCAGATAAGGAAATCATGTTGACCTTGTATTAAAACTTTAATATTTTAGAATATTAAATATTTATTATTGTCAGCATAAAAAAAAGCTACCCACAGATAACATCAAGCATAATGTGTAATATGTTTCAAGTTGTGTGATTTTGGACGGCCAGAGCCCTTTCTGTTTTTGTTTTAATCATTTCATTAAACTCTGGGCCATTACAGTGGATCTTTTTTTGAGCATTTTCCATATTACACCCTTGAACTCTTTTGTATTTAAAACATAAATAATTGGATTTACCATGGGTGGAATAGCACTTGATAGTGAGGTGCTGATTATCCTGGCATTGGGATGGGGAGGGGAAATTGAAGCAGCAAGATATATACCCAGTATAGGGAGGAAAAATACTCCTACTACCAGCAGATGAGAGGAACAAGTCTTTAGTGCTTTAAGTCGCGTCTCCCATGTTGTAATCTGACTTAGGGCAAGAAAAATACCCAAATATGATAAGACTATAGCAATGAGAGGTGCATATATTAGTAGTGCAGTACATATTTTTGCCATAATAAAATTTATGCTGTTGTCATTACAGGCAATTGTGTAAATGGGTCCATGGTCACAGAAGTAGCTTCTTACCACATTGGTTTTACAGAATGAAAGTCGGGTGACCGAAATCACAACTATACTGATCAGAACAGTGTTAAATGACCACACTGTTGTTAAAACCACAGTTATAAAGGAGTTATTTACAATAACATGGTACCTCAGGGGTAAGCAGATGGCAATAAAACGATCATATGCCAGAAGTACAAGTGTTAAAGACTGAACACCAGTGAATACAAAAACAAAAAACATGTTAGTCAAACAGGCCTCGTATGAAATGTACTGTGAATCAAAAACAAATGTTTTCATAAGGTTAGGAATCAACGCATTTGTTTCCCCAAAGTCTGCCAGAGCTAAATTAAAGATCCCTATGTACTTGGGAATGTGAAGACTCCGCTCAGTTAATATCATAATCAGGACAATTGAATTTCCAAGCACAGAGATTATATAAATGAAAAATAGAAAAACAAAGTAGTATTTGCTGAAAGGCATACCAGAAAATCCACTGATGAAAAAGAACTCGGGACGCACAACTGATGTATTTGCAGATAAACCTGAGTTCAAAGCACTCATGATCCTCCTGGAGCTGCTGCTCTTCTCTTCAGCTTGAAAGTTATTACGTAATGAAGTAAACAAAAACATTTTTCAGTTAACTGCATAAGAAATATAAACTCAATACATTTAAAATTACTTTCTTCATTGTTTGAAATTAAAACATGTCAATGCGTAAGAAATAGGATATTTAAACAACACAAGTAGAAGAATCGAATTACTGTAAATAAATTATAAAGCACCTTTAACTATTTCCCTTTCAGTCTTGTGCTTTTGGTTGCTCCAGGTTCAGCATCTGTGTGAACCCAGACATTTCCAACTTTATATATGGTGACATGTTCCCATATGTTCTCACGTAAGAGCTGAGGAGTGATGATTACTCGCATCACCACTTCTTATGATGCTAGGCCTCCATTGTTGGTTTCTTTTGTTCTATTTTACTGTAGCTTTCACCAACAGGCATGGCAACATACATTTGGAAGAAAAACCTTGTAAAATCTGCAAATACTTCAGAATTGCCTGGGTTATTTAGATTCATCCTGATGATATGAAAAAGGCCCGTAAAGCTGATGCAGGATGTAGTGCGGACCAAAATCAGTGGCATCAGAAGAACATGGTCTACAGATCTGTTGTGAACTGTAGATCATCCTGGAAACTGATTTTGAGTTGCTGTACTTTAAGTCTCTCAAAGCACTTTATGCCTGTAAAGATTAAAGCAACCAGTAGTCAGAGATTTTGTTTTTTAGAAACACCCGTGATGACAGACGTCTTGAAACAATGTCTTGAAATGGATGTTCTATTTTCAAGACAATGAAACACCTTTATCAATTTCAGTGTATGCTTGTTACCATATGTAAGGTCTATTATGAGTGAAGCAGTTTGATTCTGATAAATATCTTGAAATACACTGATATATTTGGCTAAATGTTTCAAACCATGACAAATTTTGAATGTAATATTTTGATTAATCAATAAATGAAATGTTTTGTATGTTTGTCTGAAATCCTGTCAGGGCTGTGCTGTCAATTTCTGGTCTCAATCTTATATTTCAATCTTATATTTATTTTTCTTCAGAGTGTAGAATCCTCAGTCCATGAAATTCAAAAATATTCCATGGAGTATGTAAATTATTCAGAGGAACTGTAAAACTTTGGGTTTACCTGTACCGGACACATCTACTTCAGACTTCTCCACTGCACAGAAGCCTATCAGATATTAGTGTAACAAATCTGTAAGACTAATTATGGTTCACATAAACTAATAAAGTAACATGAATCAACGTTAGGCCTTGGAACCACTGAACAACATTAATAAAAGTGGCTAATGTTTTTGTGTTAAATATTTATGGAACAGCAAAAAACAACAACAAAAAAAACTGAGCATGTCATCATTTGTCACTCGTTAGTTCACTAAATTAGTACTCATTAAAGCTTTCCTTAGTCATGATCTCATGATTTCATATGACTGATGTTCAGAATCAAAATGAACTACTACAGGATACGATTACTGTTTCGTTTTTCATATAACTTTCCACAGAGCAAATTTTGTCTTCATATTCTGACATGTTAAAGACATGAATAAAAAAATTCCCTGTGGAGCACAGAAACTCCCAGACACTTTAATCATAAGATGAGATATTAATTGAATATTAACCAATTCCTGTGGAAATTAGTGTTTATTATTTGCATGTTCCTTATTCAATTATTGTGGGTTTTGTGGTTTTTAACTAAATATACATAAACAAACAACCACGCTCCGTCATAATTGTGGGTTTGAAACTTGGCCCTGCCACACAGCCACCACTGGGCCCAACTCCAGGGCTGCTGCACAATGGCTGCCCCTACACTGTCTCCAGCTCACAAAGAAGATGGTTTATGTAAAGAAAACATTTAGTTGTACTAAACACATGTATAATGACACATGAAGGTATTCCAGCACGCCTAGATGTACTGTCTTCTGATTTGTGGATGTTCTTGGTTTTTGTCATTCATTTTCACTGCTGATCAAATAGAGCAATATTTTACAACTCCAATCCTGTGTCATCATATAAAATATATAAAACATAACAATGTAATGCCATTAGACAAGGTAACCCTAACGCAAGGTGAGTTTATTAGTATAGAACCTTTCATACACATCAGCAATTCAATGTGCTTTATGTAAGATATAGAAGAGTAATGATGCTTATCACACCATGAGATCTGTCACCTTGGGAAGTTCTAGATTTTACATATCTGAAAAGTTCTGCCAAGAGGCATCATATCTTGAAATGAAGAAAACATATCAAGTGTGCAAGATTGCTTGGCATCTTGGTCATCATCAATATTTCTCATAATTAGTCCTGTCTCACAGACGTCAGGGAGGACTTTTGTCAACATCCGGCATTGTTGGAGTAACTTCATGAAAAGTGTTTTCCATACTGGGTAATTAGTGTGTGCTCCAGTGTAATGATTAGTTGTTTTGAAGCTCCGACTTCATCTTTGTCTCTGCTAATGATGTGTTGACTTGGATGAGACTGCGACACTAAGGGAGTGCTGCCACTGTTACTGCCTTCAGTACCTGACTGAGTCTAAATTGGGCAAAGTCACAGTGGAGGCTACATGATAAACACCTGTGTTATGTGACACACACACACACACACACACACACAACTCATGAATCTACATGATTTTTGAGCTCAAATGTTAAAATGTTTCTTTACAAATTTAATTGTAAATATGAACTTATTTCAAATATCAGCAGAGCACCTTTATCATCTTATTCTGAGCTACTGTAAAATGTGAGATTCTGGATTTTCTACTGGAGCACTACAGATATGACCTAGATGATTCCTGGATGATGAATTCCACCATTCATCCTCCTCAGGCAATTTTTCCCTTCAAACTTGGGTCCTCTGCAAAAGGCCTGGTAGTTACAGTGGAGTTTTTCAGGGTCAAATATTTGGGCAAAAGGACAAGCTGATCCAAAGCCTCCTGTGCCTATTTTTACTGAAAGAAATCCTGTGAGATAAATAAAACCCCAGAATGCAGGACTGAATATTAATATGTGAGTGGATTGGTACAGCTGTGCCAGGGAAAAAGCCTGGATGCTGGTGAAGTTATGGGCCAAAGACGTCTTCAGTTGATGTATATGGTTACATTTAGCTTTTTTGTGCTACATATGCAAATGTTTATGAACATATCTCAAATTAGTATTTAAAAATATAACCTGACTGGTCTAAGTAGTAGTTACAATCTGCATCTGCAACACAGCTGGAAAGTCATCCAGTGTATCTCTAATGGTCAGATATGTGACAAATCACAGTCTGCAGACATTCTGCAATCAAATAAAGTCAAATAAATCACAGATTCATTCAAAGACTGATGAAAAACTGTTTAATTATGATGGATAAACCAAGGTACAAATGTACCCACATTGAAGGTGAAGGTTAAAAGCAGCAAGACCAGTATGGCTGGTTCTCATGCAGCCATGCCCCCACACCAGATTCATAATACATCAAAACTGACTATATTATTTACTGTCATCACAAGGAAAATTATGGTTGGATGGTCCATACAATTTACGGCCTGTGCTCAATGGGTCATTGTCATTCATCTATACATAAGTCACATCCCATTTAAACAAACTCTCACTAATAATATATAACTGTAATGTTTTTTGAACAACAATGCCTTGCATAATTACCACAGGATGGCAACATGATAGCAAAAATCATACAGTGTCAACAGTCTGGAAATTACACTTGTTAACTGCTGATTGGTAAATACATGTATAGTATATTGCAGTCTGTTGCAATAGGGATATCCACAGTTGTTACAGATTAGTCTTTCCCAATTTTGGGAAAAAAATTGCACGGATCTACATTTTTCACCTTAGATTTGTGGTAAGATATTTGATTCATCCCTAAAATATAAATACCATTCTGAGTCCTGGATACATCAGATTCTGCAGAACCACAATTTTTCACTTTGAGATTGACTCATTAATTTTACCCTTCTTATCTACCTATGAAGAAACGCAGACAGCCCTAGAGTTCAAGAATGCTCACCAGCAAAGTACCCTCCCTGAGTTAGCTTGTACTGGAAAATACTGGGTCCTTAATGAAAATATCAGGTTCATCCTATTACAAGTCTATTCAGTTTAGTTCCTCTCCTAATCAAAGACATTTAAAATGGCGTCGTTTAGTTTTCAGGAGAGCAGGAGAACCTGTTATTATATATAATCGGCTTGAGTTCATAGTATTAATGATAATTTCCACAAAAGTGGCATGAGATTTTTTTATTTATGAAAGTATAATAAACACAGTCCCCCAAAATCATAGCAAGTCTAAAATTCAAGTTCAGTTTAATCTTCCAAAATGCTCAGTGTGGATCTATTCAGCATAAACTATACTGATTGGTTAAAAAAATATAAAGTGGTAGTGAACAATCCAGTCACAGTCCTGGTGAGCCACAAAGTTTTGTAGTTTTCTTGTTTTTATCTCTTTATTCGCTCTAATCTGTTCAATGTTGTAGTTCTCTACAGCCAGAAGAAAAAAGCCCTGGTCAAACCGTGTGTATTTTCAATAAAACCTAAGCCATTATGGTCATTTTCTTTTTGAGCAGTTTCAAAATGAAGTCTTTGAACTGATTTGTATTTAAAACATAAATAATTGGATTTACCATGGGTGGAATAGCACTTGATAGTGAGGTGCTGATTATTCTGGCATTGGGATGGGGAGGGGAAATTAAAGCAGCAAGATATATACCCAGTATAGGGAGGAAAAATACTCCTACTACCAGCAGATGAGAGGAACAAGTCTTTAGTGCTTTAAGCCGCGTCGCCCATGTTGTAATCTGACTTAGGGCAAGAAAAATACCCAAATATGATAAGACTATAGCAATGAGAGGTGCATAGATGTATAGTGCAGTACACAGTTTTGCTATAAAAGAATTTATGCTGTTGTCATTACAGGCAATTGTGTAAATGGGTCCATGGTCACAAAAGAAGCTTCTTACCACATTGGTTTTACAAAATGAAAGTCGGGTGATAGAAATCACCATTGTGCCAATCAGAACAGTGTTAAATGACCACACTGTTGTTAAAACCACAGTTATAAAGGAGTTATTTACAATAACGTGGTACCTCAGGGGTAAGCAGATGGCAATAAAACGATCATATGCCAGAAGTACAAGTGTTAAAGACTGAACACTAGAGAACAAAAAGACAAAAAACATGTTAATCAAACAGGCCTCGTATGAAATGTACTGTGAATCAAAAACAAATGTTTTCATAAGGTTAGGAATCAACGCATTTGTTTCCCCAAAGTCTGCCAGAGCTAAATTAAAGATCCCTATGTACTTGGGAATGTGAAGACTCCGCTCAGTTAATATCATAATCAGGACAAATGAATTCCCAAACAGAGAAACTATGTAGACAAAAAACAGAAAAACAAAGTGGTACTTCCCAAGAGGCATGTCAGAAAATCCACTGATGAAAAAATATTCAGGGCGCACAAATGATTTATTTTGAGGTAAAACCGAGTTCAAATCACTCATGATGGAATTGCTTTTGTTATTATTGCTGTCTTCTTCACCCTGAAATCAAGAAAACAAATAATTAAAACAAATAATTAAAACAAATAATTAAAACAAAGCCATTTGCTTTTTCTGTAGCTGATTGTACTATAATGGAGTATAATATCAACATTTATTAACAACAATTAAAGCATCTATGTAAATCCTGTAAATATTATGCGACTTTAAAACAGCTCACCAGGTTCGTGCTTTTATATTTTGGTTTTTGTATTTGTTAAAAGCAGTATCTGTTTACTGCAGGCTCAGCATCTGACTGAACATGACTTGAGTCCCATGACTTATATAGAGAGACGACTACCCTCGTGTTCTCACCTGAGAACAGGCTGTTTTTTGTTTTATTTTCAGCACATTTGCTAACTAGAGATCAGATATAGAGTTATATAACATAACATAAGTTATATAACCTAATTACAATTTGCTGGGGAACATAAACATTTGCAAAAACAATGTTATAGTTACTTACAAGCCTGCACATGTTACATAATGTGTTCGTACAAAGCACAGGGAATGAAGTTTTTAATCTTTAAGGTCAAGTACATTGATGTGTGTCTAATCATGCCTGTATTAAAGATGACTGACATATTTCAGATGCTTTTACACCTTGTGCTTTATCTAGTATTTGTTACTTCTATAAATCCTTTAATGAATCTCTGCTCTGTTGGAAATCAGTGAAAACACATGAATAGGACTAGAGCAGTCCAGTTTATAGTTTGAAAATAGATATTACACTGGTCAGATGTACACTGGTGAAGAAGGTTCAACAAGTTTTAATTGAATTAATATTGTTTCAAGTCACATTTAGTCGCATTTTAAACAGAAGGAGTTCAAAGTTTTTACATGATCTTTCAGGGTAGGATTTTCTTGCGTTGTTTTTTTCAAAGTATTTCACAGGACTTTCATGTGGTAGAACCATACAATACATTTAACATACAATTAAACTGCAATAAAAAAGCAGAATTCTTTTCTATTTAATGTGTCTGTTGCCAATTATACAATTGCATTAATCAAAAGAAAAATGTCCATATAAATAGTTTCAGAAATTTCTAAACCTCATACTCCTTCTTTAACCGGTTTAACTTTAGATATAATTCCCAATATTTTATTTCTGATCTGTTTTGTTCTTAAACAGTATATGAAAGGGTTTACTAAAGAGGGACCAAGGATGCTCCCAATTCTCAATCCATGTCGGTCTTCCAGAGATAAAACCAAACCGGTCCTTGTCAGAATTGTTATTACAAATGTAGGTCCATAATAGCAGATAACAACTACTAAGTGACTAAAACAAGTACTGAACACTTTTCTTTTGCTCCCCCCTGAGGTCATTTTGGCCACAACAATAATTATTCTTATGTAAGTTGCACAGATGAAACCAAATGATCCAAACAGCAGGAAAAAGGATAAAATTGCCATTGTATCAAAATATGGAGCAGGATCCACACACGTTGTCCTGATAACAGATCCATAGTCACAAAACATGAACTTCAGAGTTGAGTAGCACAAAGGTAATGGAATTACACTTCCAGGCACTATGGCCATAGAAGCAGAACCTACAATCCAGAGCAAGAAAGTGAGCAGAACAGAACGGAAATTGGTTAGAATAGAATTATACCGCAGTGGTTTAACTATAGCAATTAATCTGTCAAATGCCATGACAGAAATAGTAAACAACTCCATAACAAAACCTAAACCAAAAGCAAACATCTGAACAATGCAAGGCCCATACGATATGGTTTTATATCCAACTATAAGAACACCTATCATAGTTGGACATGAACTGGTACAGTAGAGCATGTCTACAATTGCTAGATTGCAGATAAAAAGATACATTGGCTGATGTAGACGTTTATCCAACACAATAAAACATATGTTTGCAAGGTTAGCAAGCATAACCAGCAGATATACTGTAAAAATACCAATACCAATAGCCACTGGCTTTTCAAAAGTGTCAAAACCTGTTATAACAAATTCTCTTATGGTTCTTTTGGAAACATTCTTATCCATCGTTTCATTTGATTTGTGCCAGATTGTTTTCACTGCTTTCTGTTTTCTCTTCTTTCTTTTCAAAGTCCTTGTGTTCCTCTATATCATGTACTTCTGAGTCTGAGAAATGACCAAACAAAAGTACGTGCTACTTTATTCTACTTCAGATCCTATCTGCCAAAACGTACCGTCACATGGTATTAATATAGTTCAGCATGATTCAGCACATGCTCTTTCACGTGTCTGCATAGTACGCAATGCACTCAGTGGATTTGGCAGAAAAACAAAAAACAACCACTGATCAAAACAGAATGATAACAGAAATAGAAATTTTGCATAAGGAACTCATAAGATCAAGTGTAATCAAATGTCTGTAGGCTCAAAAGCAGCTAACATTGATTTGCTCATTAAAACCAAGCCACTCATTGTTGACAGCTATTAGGAGAGATATTAACATCCAAACAGTTTTTGTGTATATATCTGGAAGCCAGAGTAATGCTGCTTCATATTAAGAACAAGGTATAGACTGCAATTTTGTTTAGACTGACTGCATGCATTTCCTGTTACAGGTCTCATTTTTTAAATAAAATCACAACTTACTTTCAGACCCTGTTGTAATAAAAAAGAACCAGAGACGGATTTTGGATTTAGGATTTTAGGTGTTGAAAATTTGTTGATTTATTAAAGTATCCTAGATTCCCTTTTTCATAGCTCCCTGAATATGCATCCAGGAGGTTTTCAAAAAGATTTCACAGGTGGCAAATATCCTGCATACTTGACCCATGCTCACTGTAGCAGCTCTGGTAGGCGAGAGGAAGTGGACTGCACAGCCCGTTGCAGTGTGTCCCAAACATGTCTGATAGTGTTGCAGTCAGACAAGTTTGAAGGCCAAGGCAGTGTGGAGAATTCATGGTTTTGTTCCTCCAACTGGGACAGATTCTTCACATAAGATTTGCTCCATTTTACCTTAAGACCAGAACACTGAAACCAAGATGGTACACGTTGAAGTCTCATCAGATACTGTTTGAAATAAATGGAAAAAAACATAATCAATTAGGTATAAAAATAATGACTGAAAATACTAATTCCCAAGAGACCTTGCCATTAGGAATGTACCTGGCTAAATACAGAGCACAACTGTGAACATTTTCTTGCTTTATTTTTGTTAGTGGATCTGATTAATTCTTTATCACTAATGTACCACACAGTGGAAAGACCTACTTCATAACTTGCACATGCAAACATACACCCATTACTATTTGTTAATTTTAAACTGTTTTACTGACCAAAGCCAGGCCATTATAATAATTAATTGGCTTCTTTTGTTATCTGACTCATTTATGCTCTTAAACTATTTGAAGTTTCTAATGTGCCTCTTCTACTGGGAGTTGGGAAGCGTGCAGAGGCACATGATAAACAAGAGAGCAAAGTCATGCTGAGCTATATAAATGTCCTTCAGTACTTCACTTTCTCCACAGTTGATCTGCGACTGAAGAAAATAACAATTTTTTTTTTCCCCACAAGCTAAGTAGAAATCTCTTAACAGGAGCTGTGTTTCTGTATCGTTTCAAAGACTTTGAAAATAACGGAAAGAACTACTTTGGACACTCAACCAATAATTCCTTATTCAACAAGCTTTTGTCCTGTCAGAGAAAACACAGAGAACTATGGTTGAAAATGTTTCTAGAAAAATTATTGCTGAATTTGTTATAACAGGATTTGAAACTTTAGAAAAACCAACAGTTGTAGGTATTGTCATATTGATAGTATACATTATTGTTATACTTGCTAATCTTGCAAACATATGCTTTATTGTATTAAATAAGCATCTGCATCAGCCAATGTATCTTTTTATATGTAATTTGGCAATTGTAGACATGCTCTACTGTACCAGTTCATGTCCAACTATGATAGGTGTTCTTATAGTTGGATATAAAACCATATCGTATGGGCCTTGCATTGTTCAGATGTTTGCTTTTGGTTTAGGTTTTGTTATGGAGTTGTTTACTATTTCTGTCATGGCATTTGACAGATTAATTGCTATAGTTAAACCACTGCAGTACCATTCGGTTCTGACTAATTTTCGTTCTGCTTTGCTCATTTTTTTGCTGTGGATTCTGGGTTCTGCTACTATGACCATAGTGCCTGGTACAGTACTTTCTCTGCCATTGTGTTACTCAACTCTGAAGTACGTCTTTTGTGATTATGCAGCTTTTGTAAGGACAACCTGTGTAGATCCAACTCCTTATTTTAATTTGATGTCAATGCTTTCCTTCATACTGATGATTGGAACTTTTAGTTTTATTTGTATGTCTTATCTTAGGATAGTTTTCATTGTTGTCAGAATGACCTCAAAGGGTAGCAAGAAAAAAGTGTTCAGTACTTGCTTAAGTCACTTGATAGTTATAATCTGCTATTACGGACCCACTTTCATATTAATAGGCCTAACCAGGATTGGGTTAGTTTTAACACTGGAGGAAAGACATGGCTTGAGAATTGGAACAATTCTTGGTCCTTCTTTGGTAAATCCCTTTATATACTGTTTTAGAACTAAAGAAATAAGAAATAAAATATTGAGAATTTTATCAAAAAACTGAACCGACTAAAGAAGGAAGACGATAATCTCAAAGGTTGTAGATTGTTTATTCATAACTTCTCCTTAACTATATTCATATCAAAATCACTGGCAATTTTTGTGTGCAGAAGGTTCCATCATCTCCACTGAACACAGATATTTTATCAGAACTATGAATGGACATAATAAATGTTGTGGACTTTTAAAGAATTCTACATTTTTATGATTGTGGTTTGAAATATATTTTCTGTGGGCTTTTCAAACCACTTGCTGGTATACAGTTTACTTTGTATAATTATAGTGTACAATGAATGATGTGTAACCAATATTCATCATCCTTACCAAGTCATTGCCCTTTAATACATGCAGGACCACGAAATAAGTTTGAATATTATCTGAATATTGAATATTTGAATATTCAATCAAGTATCTATTAATTATTGCTTAAATAATGGAGATTGCTATTTCAAGTTAATATCTATGTTTGTACTTACTGTTTATACAGTGAGTATAAACTTGATGTATTCATCTAACCTCTGCATGCTGAAACTTAGTGAAGGCATGTGTTATGTTTATTTACTAATATGAATGCTTGGCTGATCATTGAACTGACAAAAAACTCAAAAGTAAAAGTTAAATTGAAAATACTTGACTTAGACTTTGTGCAAGAGAATTTTAGATATGCAAATCCTTTGGAAAATGCTACATAGTTCTTAGTAAAGAAAATTTGTATCGGTTCAAAATAACCGATAACCACCATATTTAGAGTGCCTGGTAAGGCATGGTGTCATGATGTCACACACACATTACACTTGTGCCGCCCCCAAACACCTAAAAACCGACGATGTACAACCTGTGCCTTGTTTGACTGGTTTGGTTCTCCTTCTATTTAAAGCCCAGAAATACTTGCTTGCCAGCACTGCATGCAACAAGGCTTATTGCTGCAGTGGTGCTGACCTTTTCCTGCACACATTAGTTTCAACAAGCTGCTGCTGGGCTTTTTTGTTTGTTTATCCTGAGATGGAGGGTGAAGACGCTCCATTTGTATAGCACTTATTAATGCTCTGAGGGCATGGGAACAACTTCAAAAAGAAAAAGAAATAAAAAATCAAAAGATCATGTTAATAAAATCAAACGTTAAAAATTAAACTGAATAAGTGCAGTCCTGAATTCAGTGTTTTACTCAATGTTTTAATCTCAGTTATTAAAATATCAGAACTGGCATAATCACACAAAATCCACAGCTGCAATTATAAGGAAAATTTAATGGAAGGCATAGGTGTTGTCAATATCTTCATGGAGACAGAAACTGGTCCCAGTTTACTGGTGAGTGTGGAATCATTCAATCACACTAAAACATTGTAAGCTGCAGTTTGAGCTTTTTATATGGGGCTTTTTTCTGTGTCTGAGTGTAGCTGTGTTCTTTATTTGATGTGTAGGTAAACTGTATCTTTCTATGGACAGTTTTGATATACTTTGGCAGAGTTCAATGGGAGGCACGTGATGTGTCAGAGGGGGCAGAGAAAAGCAAGTGAACCAGCAACCATGATTCCTGACTCTGTACAAGAAGGAAGGGAATATATCCTGTGCTGTTGTGAACACTGCTGAATTGGTAGAACCCATGAGTTTGGTGTAGAGTATGAAGAGCTAAACAGCTCTTCATACTAAAGACATGAGCAACTAAGAAACCATGTGTCCTGGGAAAGTCCTACCCAGGACGGGCGTCCTGTCATGGGTTCAGGACCTCGGACATCTCTACATGAGTGCAGCAAAGACGTAATGACAAATGTTGAACCTGAAATGTCTAATGACTTGTGAGTGTATGTACACCATTTAGAAGCTCTTTTAGCGACAAAAGATGAACAGGGTGAAAGGGGGTTAAAATATTCAGAAAAAAAACAGATTGCTACAGTCTGTAATTCTGAAGGAAACCTGTAACAGACCTTTTCCTCCCTGGTTGGCATATAGCAATACGTTTCCCTCTTGTAAAGTTAATTAATGTATGTTACTGACCCATCTTTCATTATCATTGTGAGCAGACCTTTGTTCTGACAGAACACTAAACTGAAAAGAAACCACAGCCATTTAAATGAAAGAACTTTCTGCATGAGAAACATGTTTTTATGTCAGAGGGAACTAGCCCAAGATTTAAACAGTAGCTCTTCACAGTCCAACTTTAATTTCAAATGTCAACAAGTATTTTCAATTTGTAGGTCATTTGAGATTTTAGGGATTAAATGGTATTCACATTTAACTGTAAAAATATGTAGTAACGCCTCCCCAAACATGTTACTAAGCTCCCGGCATGGACAAGATGGAAAACAGTTGTGAATTATAAGCCTAAATTGTTGACAATCAGGAATAAATATAAACGGTAGTTATAAATGTAATATATCAATCTCCATTATTTAGATGGTAATAAACAGATACTTTAATATTTAGCCTGTGGATGGGCCTGCATGAAATTAAGGAGAGTTCATGAGGGTGACATTTACCTAGGGGTCTCAGTCTTTAAATTTAAGATGACTTCTATAGCAGCAGGGAATTTAGAATGATTGCAAAAAAGTTGTACTCAAACTACAGTCCTAAACATTTAGACATTGCTAAATATCTGTGGTCAGTGGAGATGATGGAACCTTCTGCACACAGAAATGATCGTTAATTTTTATATAAATATAGTTATATAGACATGCATAAACGGTCCAAAAATCTTTGTGTCTTCTTTATTCAGATGCTTCACCTTTTGAGAGAATTCTTAATATTTTATTTCTGATCTCTTTAGTTCTAAAACAGTATATAAAAGGATTTACCAAAGAAGGGCCAAGAATGGTCCCCATTCTCAAACCATGTATTTGTTCCAGTGTTAAAACTAACCCAATCCTGGTTAGGCCTATTAATATGAAGATGGGTCCGTAATAGCAGATTATAACCATCATGTGACTTAAGCAAGTACTGAACACTTTTTTCTTGCTACCCTTTGAGGTCATTCTGACAACAATGAAAACTATCCTAAGATAAGACATACAAATAAAACTAAAAGTTCCAATCATAAGTATGAAGGAAAGCATTGACATCAAATTAAAATAAGGAGTTGGATCTACACAGGTTGCACTTACAAAAGCTGCATAATCGCAAAAAGCAAACTTCAGAGTTGAGTAACACAATGGCAGAGAAAGTACTGTACCAGGCACTATGGTCATAGAAGCAGAACCCAGAATCCACAGAAACAAAGTGAGCAAAGCAGAACGAAAATTAGTCAGAACCGAATGGTACTGCAGTGGTTTAACTATAGCAATTAATCTGTCAAATGCCATGACAGAAATAGTAAACAACTCCATAACAAAACCTAAACCAAAAGCAAACATCTGAACAATGCAAGGCCCATAAGATATGGTTTTATAACCAACTATAAGGATGCCTATTACAGTTGGACATGAACTGGTACAGTAGAGCATGTCTACAATTGCTAGATTACAGATAAAAAGATACATTGGCTGATGCAAACGTTTGTCCAAGACAATAAAACATATGTTTGCAAAGTTAGCAAACATGACGACAATGTATACAGTACATATAATGATGCCTACAATTGTTGGTTTTTCTAAAGTGTCAAATCCTGTTATAACAAATTCAGTGATCATTTTGCTCGAAACATTTTCAACCATAGTCCACCGTGTTTTGTGTGATGGCTTGAAGGGTGTAAACTGTTGAGTGTCCAGGGTCTTTATTTCTGTTGTATCCCGTTAAGTCTTTAAAATAATACGGAAACACTCCTCTTAAGCCCCTCTGTAGTTTTGTATAGACGTACAAAACTACAGCCTACTCCAGTCTCAGATCAACTGTGGAGAACGCTAACTACTGGACATTTATATAGCTCAGCATGACTTTGCTCTCTTGTTTATCATGTGCCTCTGCACACTTCCCAACTCCCAGTAGAAAAGGCACATTAGAAACTTCAAATAGTTTAAGAGCACAAATGAGTCAGATAACAAAAGAAGCCAATTAATTATTATAATGGCCTGCCTTTGGTAAGTAAAACAGTTTAAAAGTTAACAAATACACAACTTGATTCAAATGGTTTAAGAGCACACATTTGACAGATAACAAAAAACTGACAAAAATATATCTAGCCACGTGCCAGTGAAGGGGTCTAAGTACTGCGTTGTGCATATTCACATGCATTTATTTAAACACCATTCAAATTTCCAGGTTTTAGCCAACAGTCTGCTATTGAAGGCTGAAAGCATATATATATTTTAATAATTATCTAAGCTAACTCTTCAGATTGTTATTCTTATTAGTTTTGTCTGTATATATAACTTCATATATAACTTTTGGCAATGCTAGCTGCTGCACCTACAGCCACCAAGTACTAATGAATCAGATTATGTGCTCACAGAATACAACACCAGATAAAATATCATTGCCTCAGTATAGTTAACCCTATACACTTACATATGATGCTATTATTAAAAGTAATTGCTTGAGACACTAAAAGAATTGACCTTTGTGCTTAGTCAGACAAGAATGTTGAGGAACAAACGTGTCTCCGTGTAGAATCCTTGCAAACTAACCTTTCATGCTGACACAATATGCCTCAGTAAGTAAATGTTTGTGGGGGGAGGCGGGGGGTTTCTACATTTATCTACCCCTACCCCGCTTGCCTACAACCAACAAAGGAAATAGGAGTGGGCGAAGGTTTAATACATGTAAAAGGTTTATCTGACTCCATATTATGCGAATATGCGTAACCAATTGTACAAAGTTCTTTGCTATAATTAATAGCCTGTTTTGTCAGAGATTTACCGTTCATCTTGCCTAAATTATGGTTTAGCCTAGTAAACGTGCGCCGCAGATTGGATACTTTTGCAGGGAATTGGTATCGGCAATCTCTTCAACTACAGTATATAGGATACATAAAACCAGCAGAAAGTGGAGTTAAGCAAATAAAGATTTATTAAGTAAGTACACAAATACCTAACATACCACAACATTATACACACTGGTGCAGGGTACCTCAGGATGGAAGAGTTTAAGATTACAGCACATTAATTACACATTGCAATCGGTTAAATACTGCAATGAGGCAATACATGTTAGAATATTCCCTGACACAAATATTTGCTTTTTGTGTCAGAGAGAGAGAGAGAGAGAGAGAAAGAAAAAGAAAGAGAGAAAGGCCCAGGGAGAGATTTCTCCAAACCTGACTCCTCAGTGCACCAGCTCCAAACCCTCTTCTCCAGCTCCACTCTCTACCCAGTCTCTCAACCACTCTCTACCCAGTGTCTCTGCAGCTCTCCTCTGGGTCAGACTCTCTTCTGTCTTATCCTGACCAAGGACCATGTTTGCTACCACTGACCAATCAAAGGTTTGGCCTACAAATCACCCACTTGGCAACATGGACCATACAACTGTCCAAGCAGAGACCAGCATTTGGCCTACATGTTCAACTAGGACCTTCACCTACTCATCATCCAAGGTTTTGCAGAGTAGGAAGGATATCATTGCTCTCCTACTTCAAGATGTCTTCACTCCTTTTGATATCATTGCTGTGCTACTACCTTTAAATGTCTTCACTCCTTTTGAAGACATCTAGAGACCTTTTCTGCTTCCTCTGTGCTGGCCACGATGATCCACTTTACAAATGTTTGGGGCCAAATTCCTAAAAACATTTTCAAGGAAATATGGTGTCACTTTTGTTTTTTTTTTAAGTACAGCCTCTGAGAGGAAAGGAAAGGCCACAAACATAATCAAAAGGAATTTTTATTTTTAAAAAAGCAAATATCCTGAAATACAAGTTTGTGCATTTCTATCATTCTATCCAAAATATCACAGACAAATTGTGAATATAAAGGTCTTAGCTGCTCATTAAGTTTTATGGACAAGCTTAGAGGAACAGAGGAAGAAACAGTTTTGACACCTGTTTTCAATGTCTTGAAGCACAGAGGTTTTTACATTTTTTTAAATTATTATTAAGACAGTTCATGTTTTGAGAAAACTCCAAATATTTTATTTCTTATTTCCTTGGTTCTAAAACAGTAAATGAAAGGATTTACTAAAGAAGGTCCAATAATAGACCCAACCATCAACCCGTTTCGTTCTTCGATGGTTAATACTACACCAGTCCTGGTCAAAACAATTCGGATGAATGAGGGAGCATAATACGAGACTATGACTATCATGTGACTAATACAAGTATTTAATGCTTTTTTCTTTTCACTCTGTATGGACATTTTAATTAAAACAACAGCAATTTTTATATAAGACAAGCAAATAAAACCGAATGTTCCAAAAATGAGAGTTGATGTTATAAGTGATGCATTATTAAAATATGGTTCTGGATCTACACAAGTAGCCCTGGTAACAGTTGCATAGTCACAGAACATGTACTTCACAGTTGAGTAACACACTGGTAAAGGGACAACAGTAACGGGTAACATGGTAACAATTGCACAAGCTCCCATCCACAATAGAACAGTAATCAGAACACAACGGCAATTTGTTATAAGAGAATGGTATTGTAAAGGGCTTCCAATAGCAATATAACGATCAAAAGCCATGGCAGAAATACCAAACATCTCCATTAAACCACTCATATGGAAAATATACATCTGAATAATACACGGCACATAAGATATCATTTTATAACCAGCGACAAGAATAATAATCATAGTTGGACATGAACTGGTGCAGTAGACCACATCTACAAATGCCAAATTGCAAATGAAAAAGTACATTGGCTGGTGCATTTTTTTATCTGTAATAATTAAGCATATTGTTGCAAAGTTAGCAGTTATAACAAGAAAATATAGTATGATCAAAATAACACCAACAGCCAGAGGACTTTGCACAGTGTCAAACCCTCCCAAGACAAATTCGGTGATCGCTTTTCTAGAAATATTTTGAACAGGCATGATGTGTTATCTGTATTCCCAAACATCAGTGCAACATATTGTAACATCTATGAAAACAGTTACTAAACAAGTATCTGTGCAGTATTTCTCTGAGTAGACCTAATGCTTTATCTAATGTGTAAAGCTGTTGAGTGAACATTTATATAGATTAGTAATGCTATGAAGAATCTCATTGGTTAACTTTGATGTCATTCCACTACCTATGTTTCCATGACACCAAAATTAATCATCTTTAAATCAAACTTAAAAACAGGATTCTGAAATAGATTAAAGATATAAATATAACCATTTTTAATTTACTTAAATTTTTAATACAGTATAATATGACTCTTGTTTGTATAAATACTAGGAAAATTTGTGAATATGGAGGTTATTATAAGGCCGAATGTCCTCTGTGCTTTGGAACATCGCCATAATTTTGATACATTTTTATAAATACAGAACACTGTAGTTACCAGGTATAATCTTTGTGTTAGATAGATGGATGTAGGAGATAAGAGAGGCCACAAAAAAGCATATCACAAACGGTATTTTATTAAGGGACATCTCAGAAAAAAGACAACAAAAGTGGTTTTATGTTTGTAATATGTTTTCATATTCTAATATGGATGTGCCATGGTAGCAATAGACAGCTTTTGAAAGATAAATGTTTTTTTACATAAATTTTAATTTCAATTATGATAAACTAACTGTATCAAAGATCCTTGCTCCTCAAAGGCTGATGGCAAGTTTTGTTTAAAACAATTTAAAACATTGGAAGAAAAAAAAGCTTTTGTTCTACAGTTGTTTCCAATGCCTTAAAGCTGTTTGCTCTCTTTAAAATGTTGGTTCAACTTTGGAAAGAATTCTTAATACTTTATTTCTGATCTCCTTGGTTCTAAGACAATATATGAAAGGGTTAACGAAAGAAGGTCCAAGAATGGTTCCAACCATCAACCCGTGCCGCTCTTCCAGGGACAAAACTACACCGACTCTGGTCAAGAAAATAAGTATAAATGTGGGAGCATAGAAGCAGAGTATTACTATCAAATGACTAATGCAAGTATTGAACACTTTTTTCTTGTCGCTCATTGAGGACATTTTTAAAACAACAATAATAATCTTTAGATATGAAATGCAGATGAAACCAAATGTAACAAAGATTACAAAGACAGATATAATGGATGCTGTATTGAAATATGGATTAGGATCTACACAACTTGCCCTCACAATAGCGGCATAGTCGCAAAAGACATATTTCAAAGTGGAATGACATAATGGTAGAGGAAGAACAGAAGCAGGGGCTACTGTCAGAAGAGCAGTAGCCACCATCCACAGTAAAACGGTGATTAGAACACAACGGAAATTCGTTAGAATAGACTGATATCGTAAAGGGCTTCCTATAGCAATAAAACGATCAAGTGCCATGATGGCAATGGCAAACATCTCCATGACGCCACACAAATGGAAAACAAACATCTGGAGAATGCAAGGCACATAAGATATGGTTTTACAGCCAATAACAAGAACACCTATCATAGTTGGACATGAACTGGTACAGTAGAGCATGTCTACAATTGCTAAATTGCAGATAAAAAGGTACATTGGCTGGTGTAGACGTTTATCTAATACAATGAAATATATGTTTGCAAAGTTAGCAATCATAACAAGAATGTACAGTAACAGCAGTACAACACCAACAGCTAAAGGTCTTTGCAAGGTGTCAAATCCTCCAATTACAAATTCCGTAATGCTTCCTGTAGAAGTATTTTGCAATGACATGTTTCTTTTCAACTTCAAAGTGATTACCCCTCAGTATACTCGGTCCTCTAGAATATGATCCAATGCAGTGTAATACACACACGAAATCTAAAAAGTACTCATGTATACATCCACTGTCGAAAGCTTTGAAAGCAATTCAGGCATGTCTTTCAAGTTTAGAAACTGCCTGTAGATGTCAAATACACAAACTCTCAAGTCTCAAATTGTGACGGCAAATACAACTTTTGGGTATATATAGAAACCAGTACCTGTCTACGAATGCATTCATTGGTTCATCACGTGTCTGTTATAACAACCAGCCAAAAAAAAACCCCATCCCTGTTTACGTTTGCAGCATGAGGAAATCAAGGGAGAATGTTACATTTTATATTCTTCTACTCATCTTATACCAGCGACCTGCATCTATAAGCCAGTGGAGGAATTGGTATTTATGGGTAGTTATTCTTATTCTGTAGTCAAATAAAGTCCAGATGTGCTGGAAATATGTGATCTGTGCATTTAGCATATTACATGTTTTTCCCTCTTATCAGTTTTCACTCTTGTGTAGGATCTTCAACCCTAATGGAACGTGATACATGTAAGAGCACTGATTTGGCAACAAACTGTTATTTTCATGTTAAAGACATAATTCTGTGCCAATCCACAAATAAATGAATAAAACATTTATTCAGAATGGGAGTTAATTTCAAATAGTATATTAAACATTTGTTGCAATTATTTTGTTTTGACTTTCTATAGTTATTGTTTTGAAAGACCTTTCTGATCAAGTATACGCATTTGTAGAGTTGAACTTGGAGCTGAAGTGAATGAATTATCACTGTTGGAGCAGTGATGGGTCCAATGCCCTGTGTAGGCCTCTTTAACTGATGCATGATGCACTAATTCTGAGTCAAACAAGGTTAAAAGAGTAGTGACATCAACTGGGCTATAGACCTTAAAGTATCAAAAGAAATATTAGCCACAGCAGTTCATGAACCTTCTATGTAAGCTTGGTCTTTTTATTCTAATAGTTGCAATATTTCCGAGATGGCTAAAGATTTACAATTTTTTATAGTTTCTGTTTTTCGTGACTCTTATTAAATCCAGACAAACAATATAACAACTGTTTTCTGTTTGGTTGTTTTATTTCTGGTCAGTTATTTGTCAGTTGATATTGAATGATTACAATTCATACACACTTTATTCAAATATAACTCCATTTGTTTAACACGCATTCTCTGTGTGTGTGTGTTCTGAGAGTTTTGTAATGTCATGCTGTCTCCTTAAGGAAGATCTAGAGGTCTCTTCGTGTACCAGATCTCAAAGGCATTGAGTTATAATGACGGATAAACACGTACTAATGAAGACTCAAGGGAACCAGGCTAATTAGGACCTGTTTGTGCTTCTGACAGAGTGACACATGCTAGAATGTCTAGTCTGGTCCCCTGTCTCACACCATGAGGAGGTGAGGAGTCACAAAGCAAATATTTCCAGAGGGATTCGGAGGCCTGTCAAACTGCTCTTCTAAAAGTTAAAACTTGTTTTTCCTCATTGTAGTGTTATGATTTTGGAATTCCATCACTATAATACATAATTAAAATTCCACTGTTTTTCCAAGCCCCACAGCGTGTGACAAGGGCCTGATATTTACTGAAAACATATTCTTAATTCAGAGCAAGGGGGAATAATAAAGGCCTAGGAGGAATAATGAAGAAAATCATTCACAATCCCAAATGGGTGATAATCACACCAGTGAAGGAGACTGGGAATTTGTCCGTCCTAATGTTGCCCGTGAACTGCATGTTGGGTTGGGATGAGAGGTTCACGATGGTTTGTACATACATACCTGAATGGTAAATAAATGGTAAATAAATAAACACATTATTTCATTACCCTTGATCATGTTGTATGATCTAATATCTAGATATTGACCAGGCACCAATGACTTTCCAGCAATACAACTATACATGATAGGATGTTCCTTACATGTGCCAATATATCAGGTCATACATAGCCCTGTTAAGAATCCTGGTGTGGGTCTAATGAGGAATGTGGTAGTAGGATGCAAGAGGATGTGAAGAAAATTTTCTGTTTTAATGTTCAGTTCCCTAGTGAACAGTTACTTACCACAGATAATTCTATGTTAACGGATAGATAATTCTATGGTAACAGATGGGAATTTCTATAGTTCAAAAGCACTGGGCATTACACACTGGTGAGTGGTTTAGTGAGAGTGCAGCCTTACTGAGCTGGAAAAGGTGTGTCTAATAGGTTGATGATTGAGAACAGGGAAGGAGTGTGTGCGAAGAAATGGGCGTGTCCCTGGTGCTGGGTGCCCAGTGCCCCGTGACGGGTGTGTTCCTTCACCTAAACTTTGCATAATGTTGTCATAACTCATAAGTATACTTGTGTATATATAGTATATAGTGTTCTCATAACTCGTATATAGATACGTGTGTGTGTGTGTGTGTGTGTGTGTGTGTGTGTGTAATTAATAGGTACAGTATACAGTATTGTATTTCTGTATATTAATGTGTGTGTGTGTGTAATTAATAGGTACAGTATACAGTATTGTATTTCTGTATATTAATGGTGGATCGTCCATGTTTCGTTATTTCTTCATGAGTCATTGTAAGAACTAATTTATAAACATGAAGGTGTCTCACATGTTATTGCCTACAGGGAAGGTCCATAGTGATTATAAAAGGATGATTTTAGTTTGTCCACTAGTGTCATCTGTCACACAGAAGGAAAGAAACACACCACAGTCACTGTAAAAAAGCTTAAGATGTCCAAAAGAGTAGACATGGATGTTTGCTGAATGTTTTGAGCAATAGCATGTCTGCTAACACTGTGAAGACTAAAGAGGTAAAATTTCAATAGTGTTTTCAGTATCTGAAATATGCAAATTAGTATGTAGAGTTTCTGACATTTAGTATAAGAATGTTACATTTCATTATACATTAAGTAAAGAATGTCTTTCATAAAATGTATCATTTGAATAAATTTGAGCTTGCTTCTTTTTTTCTGTGTAGAAGGTCACCTCAAGACTTTCTGTCATCTGAACATTATGTCTGAAGGAAACGTTACTTCTGTGAAGAGTTTTGTCATTGTCGGTTTTCCTGGACTTCACCCTAATTACTATGTCCTTGTTTCTGCCGTTATGTTCCTGGTTTATGTCTGCACCTTGTTGGGAAATGGAATATTTCTTACATTATTTGCAAGAGAGAAAAGTCTTAGAAAACCAATGTATTATATTATCTTGAATCTTGTTGCATGTGATGTACTATTCAGCACTACTACTTTACCAAAGATTATTGCTAGATATTGGTTCAATGATGGAAGCATCTCATT
>JAOXYF010000013.1:1409366-1424324 GCA_028565775.1 Sternarchorhynchus goeldii | reverse complement strand
CTCAGGGGCACAGTAGTAATTACTAGTTAAGTGACTTCACCACTGAGCTTTTATACCAGATGTAATTTATTAAAATCATATGAGTATTTATATTAAAATTTAAATAACATAAGTGTTTTACATCTCAACTTTTTGGAGGTTATAATCATTTTTGGAGGTTAATATAATCAAGACATCTCAAGATGTGTTTATAGACAAGCCTTCCTTTCTTAAGACAAGCCTCAAAATGCCTTAATATGTCTTCACAAGTTTGTCTTCAAACATCTTAAGACATGGAGACACTTGGGTTTGTATGCTTTAGTGCCCTTGATGGAGAAACACTGATACTCTTGACTGTAAATGAGGGAAAGAAAAAAAATCACAGCATATGTCATCAAGTACTGTTGTAGTAACATATACTATTACATCAACTAACTGGTCTCAGGTGTAAAGGAAAAGCATATATAAACCGATTCTTGACTGAATCATCTTCAGCCGCGCATTTTCGATGTGGATTTGGGAATTTTGTATACCTAATATTTCTAAGACAGAACAAATATTGTTGAACATATATATAAAGGCAAGATAGGACTTAGCTTCTAACTGTTCCTAGTTCTGTATTATAGGACACACACAATGGATTTATAATGATTGTATTAATATGTGCTTTGAAAAATAAAAGCTGTGTATTATAAGTAGTAAACACAGCTATTACATTTGCATTAATAATTCCATCCATATGTGTGTGTTAATATTTTTAGAACCTTCTGATTCTCTTTTTTTGTTGTTGTTACAGGGAGTAGAACCCCAGTGTTTTATTTGTTTCATCTGGTGTACTGTCAAGTGGATTTAAAGCACTGACAAAAGTTATGGATCAACATGCTAATTCCACAACAATTACTGAATTCTTCCTCCTTGGATTTCCAGGACTCCTTCCAGAATATTACACAGCAGTTGGATTCCTTCTCCTCCTCATTTACCTTGCACTAACAGGGGGAAACATTTTCATTATTGTATTTGTGTCTTATGAAAAGAGTCTTCAAAAACCATGCTACTTCATCTTCTGCAATCTTGCTGCGGTGGACTTTGCTTTTGGAACCACCACAATGCCTAAAATCATTGCAAAATATTTGCTTAAAGATGACACTCTGTCATTCAATGCCTGCTTTGTACAAATGTTTTTTGCTCATTATCTTGGGACTGTCACATCTTTCACGTTGCTGTTAATGGCTGCTGATCGATTAATCGCCATTTGTAACCCCCTCAGATACTCTGCACTTGTTACAAACTATTCAACAGCAATCGCATGCCTGCTTACCTGGGTGTTTCCAATCCCACTGATTATATCTATAGTTCTACAGACAATAGTTGAGCACTACTGTGACTCCAATGTAATAGCACAGTGTTTCTGTGACCATAATTCCATAATTAAGCTCGCCTGTACTGATTTCAAACATGCAAAGCTGCTTTTCTTTTGTGTGGCTATGGCAGTGCTGATGGCCCCCCTTGCTTTCATTATATTCTCCTACACAGCAATCATCATAACTGTCTTAAAAATAACCAGTGTTCAAGCAATGTACAAAACATTCTCCACATGTAGCCTTCAGCTTCTGACTATATGCATTTACTATGTGCCCCGGTGTGCAGCTTATATTACTGATCAAAAGGTTCAGATGAACATTAGTGCTCGTATTATGATATGTATGTGGTATAGTCTGTTTCCCCCTCTCGTCAATCCTGTGATATTCTGCTTTCAAACTAAGCAAATCCGAGACATATTCATGATGAAATTCAGAAAACTTATGAGCAATCATCAACTTAAACCTTCAGGCTAAAGTTTTTGGATTATGTGCACATTGGAATTGTCTGAGATATAAATTGTGGTCAAATACTCTTCACCTTCATCCTGTCATTACTGCATAGTGAATATTAAAAGAACCTTCAGATAGAAAAAACTAATGTTTTCAGTAGTAAAAGTTAAAACCAAGGTCAAGTTAAATTATAAGGCAAATTGCTTCCTGGTTTTTGGACTTCAGATGTTCATACAGCATCTAACCTTGGCAAAAGTTAGCATCACATCTCAGTTGGGTAAAAAAGATTACATCACATCTCAGTTGGGTAAAAAAGATTGCATCATTGTCACATGGACCTTCTACATATTGAATGTAATTGCCTCATTATTACTCAGATTTCCATATCTAACATCCAACAAAGAATGAAAACATATTGCACCACAGGGACATTATATGCTTGTTAAACAACACATGACATGAAGTACTAATAAATCAACAACGGAACAGATCACTCACAGAAACAGAACATGAACAAAACCTAGAATAGACAAGCATAAGCTCAAGGGAAGACTAATCCAAAACAAAAGAGATCCTAGAAAGTAAGAGTACACAAATTGAACTAGATGGACCAAGACTAATGGTAGAAAGCATAAAGAGAGAGGGATCTAGCTATCTAAACAAACTTCAAGAAGATACTACAGGACTGAGACATGAATCATAAATGGCATGGAAAGGAAAAGGGAGAAGCTAACATGACAAGGAGAGGCAGGAGAAGCAGAAACATAGAGTAAGGGGACAAGGAGAGAATACAAAAGAACATACTAGGACGCAAACACAAAACACGGAGAACCAGAAAAATCAGCAGGAAGGTAACAACAGCAAAGACTCCAGGGTATGAGAACATACAAGCAATAACCAGCAATAGAACTAAAACCAATGAAACTAAATACCAAACCAAATCAAAGAATAATGGTGTGCATGAAGCTAGAGATTGTGAAAACAAAAACACGAACAGGAACAGACCAGAATGAGGGCAGCCAAGGAAACCACGATGCTAGGGGTCGTGACGAGGGCCAAAGGTTTCTTTCTGGCTCTACTAGCGACATTTCATAGCCAAACTCAGAGGACAACTTATAAATGTCTTAACTAATCAAGATAAGAGGAGAATTGTACCTTACACTTCAATGGGTTTGACCAGGTTGGAACCAGTTGTCTGATTATGCAGTGGAGACTGTGTTGTGCCATAATACTGGTCTGATTAGTTTGTCCAAGTGCACAGAGATGCTGGTCTGATAAGCCTGTGCATGTGGGTGCGAAGCCAAAGGTCACCAAGCAACCCAGCTGTTGTCATGGATTTGGAAGCCAAAGTTGACTCAGTCAAAAAGCTGCTTTTATTCATCAGCATCATAGTATTTGCATATTTGCAGTTTCAGTACTAGTAAGGTTTTTTTTCTGCTCCTGTCTTTGGAACTAATAAATCGCTAGTCACATTACAAACATTTCTGTCTCTATTAGCAACAAAAATCTAAATGTATGGTCTATTTATGTTGCTGTGGAAGAGTGTGGTGAGTGAATTAAGATGAGAATGTGCCAAAGGTGACTAGACAATAGTACCATTAATCAAAACTTGGATCTAAAAAAAAAATTAAATACTCACTCTCCACCTTTTAGCGTATGTAATGCCACAAAAAAGTCCATACATGGAGTAATCCAAATGTGAGAGGTTTGTGAACCCAGGATTGTTCTTCCGGACCCGAACACCTCCCAGTCCATGAGTTGTTGCCGGTGGCCGTCATGTCTACATGAGTCTAGTAATGCCACTGTAAGCATTTTCCTCTTATATGTATCCTTACACTCTGATGTTGGAATTCAGTTTTTCCTGGACACCATCAATCTATACTGTTGTCTCACCCCTGAACGCCATCTTTGTTATCATTTAAGAAGAGCCTTTATGTCCCTAGTGATCTAGGGTTTATTATTTGGAAAACAGAGTACTGTGCAGATGGGCATATTATCCACACAGTTCATGTAACTTGTAATGGATTCTGTCAGCTCATCTGAATGTGCTGCTTGGTGCCCTTATTTTAATCTTGACCATGTGGCTGAAATAGAACCTTCCAGTTTGTAGCTTCTAAACTTCCATCTCTCGAGGCTACACAGAATTTGATTCTTTTTTTACATTTTTTTCTTTTATGTATGGTTTTTAAGTCACAGGTCAATTACATTTTACATTAAATAAAATGTTTGTTTATAAATTAACTATAGCTTACTTATTCATAAATAATGCTTTTTTTACACTTCATTGTATACTCTTGCTGGAAAACCCTTACTGTAAATACACAAATGCATATTATATTCTGATATTTTTAGCTTTATCATGTACTGTACATTGAAGGACTACATGCTGAATATATAATATTTATTACATTATTATTATTGTTATTGTTATTATTATTATACTAAAAAACGTTAGACACTTAACTGTACTCCAGTGGTGTTTTATGTCTAGTTATAATGGTGGCAATGTAGTTCTCATTTTTATTGTGTGTCACGTTATGAAAGACATTTAAGCCTCTATTTTTATCATTATGCTTTAGTGGAAGAAATTTAGTTGGGTGTAAATGATAACAAACAACAAAAGCAAATACTATGTCATCAAGTACTGGAGCTTTAGAATATATCATTACATCAACCAGCTGGCCTCAGGTGTATTGGAAAAGCATATTTAAACTGATGCTTGGATGTATCATCTTCAGTTGGGTACCGTCAGTGTGGATTTGAGAATTTTAAAGATTAAATTAAAAAAATTTCTAAGAGACATCAAAAATACTGTTGAACACACATAAAGGCAAGAAAGTGTTTAGCTTCAAACTGATTATAGTTATGACTTGATTTATTATGATTTTATTAATATATACAAAAATATAATGTCATATATTAAGTAATCACAGCTTGGAAATTTGTCATAATTTCATCAGTATGTTTCGGATTCTTGGAACATACAACCTAACCTACTCCTTCACTTTTTAAAACTGTAAGGATTAGACTCTGCATGGTCTCAGGTGTTTATCAGGTGGATTATCTTGTGGATTTGCAGCACTGATATGTTTAATATTCTTTGAACATGTAACCTAACACCTGTTTCCCATTTTAACTTGCAGGAATAGATCCTCCAGTGTTTTATTTGTTTCATCAGGTGTTTTGTCAGGTGGACCTGGAGCACTGACAAAAGTTATGGACCAACATGCTAATTCTACAACTATTACTGAATTCTTCCTCCTTGGATTTCCAGGACTCCTTCCAGAATATTACACAGCAGTTGGATTCCTTCTCCTCCTCATTTACCTCATCCTTGCAGGGGGGAACATTTTCATTATTGCATTTGTGTCTTATGAAAAGAGTCTTCAAAAACCATGCTATATTATCTTCTGCAATCTTGCTGCGGTGGACTTTGCTTTTGGAACTGTCACAATGCCTAAAATTATTGCAAAATATTTACTTAGACATGAAACTATGCCATTTCATGCCTGCTTTATACAAATGTTTTTTGTCCATTTTCTGGGATCTGTCATATCTTTCACTTTGCTGTTAATGGCTGCTGATCGGTTAATCGCTATATGTAAACCCTTCAGATACTCTGCACTTGTTACAAACTATTCAACAGCAATCGCATGCCTGCTTACCTGGGTGTTTCCGATCCCACTGCTTGTAGCTATAGTTGTAAAAACCATATCTGAGCACTACTGTGACTCCAATGTAATAGCACAGTGTTTCTGTGACCATAATTCCATAATTAAGCTCGCCTGTGGTGACGTGAGGCAAGTAATGCTGCTTAACTTTACCATAGCTATGAATGTTTTGTTGGCCCCTCTTGCTTTCGTTATATTCTCCTACACAGCAATCATCATAACTGTCTTAAAAATAACAAGTGTTCAAGCAATGTACAAAACATTCTCCACATGTAGCCTTCAGCTTCTGACTATATGCATTTACTATGTGCCCCGGTGTGCAGCTTATATTACTGACCAAAAGGTTCGAATGGACATTAGTGCTCGTATTATGATATGTATGTGGTACAGTCTGTTTCCACCGCTTGTCAATCCAGTGATATTCTGCTTTCAGACTAAACAAATCCGTGATGTTTTCATGATGAAATTAAGAAAAATCATGATGAATCATCAGCTGAAACTTTCACCTGGATGACAAAAGGTTTTTGGGGACGTCACTGCATTGGACATACGATGTGTGCAAATAGGAATTTACATAACAATCTTGGCTAAATACTCTTGCTATTACTTCTCTGATGTTTGCATAGTCCGTGCTGAAAGTGTATTGAGTCCAGGGACCTTCTGAAAGTACCTCCAGACTGAAAAAATACAAAAATGTTTTCAGTACACTTCAATGAGACACTGTAAAATTTAAAAAGCAAGGTCAACTTAAAAATTAAACGCAAGCTACACAGTTAAGACAAAAGTGCACTTTAATGAAGGTAATATCCATTAAAAACAGTCAAATTTATTATGCTTGTAATAAAATGCACCAGTCATTCTCTTGATATTACAGAGGACTTTTTTACGAACACTAGGTCTTACTTTGATGGTTAGGTGGAAGTGCTCAGTTATTATATAAATGTAGCTCCGTTCACTCAGTGTAATGTGAGCAGCCTTCCTTCTCTCATCTTGAGACTCTGCTCTCAGTAATTCTTATTGATACCAGTCAAGTACGCACCTCTATCACTAAATCATTGTCATTAAATGCTGAACGTTTGTTTGTTTGTGTTTAGTTTTTTTTTCTTTTGCTGTTTTTTTTTTCTGTGATCGAATATCCTCATACTTAGCAAATGAAAATGTTAATTAAAAATAACGGTTTTGCATGTTTATTAAGATACTATTATCAATAACATTAGACAACAGTAAAGTAATTCTGTGGGCAAGTGAGATGTATTTTCACATAACTGCACACACCTGATAAATGAATGTGCTCAAATTCAACAATTTTCTATACATTGTGCATGTTGAATTTGTGGACAAATTATCACTTGAACATGAGCTCAGCATGTAAATTCTATTCCTTACTATTTCTGTGATATTTTATTTAGAATTATATAGCCTGAGAGACACAGTACCATCTGCACCCTTACTCTAAACTGTGTGGGAGCTGACCAGCCACCTGGCACTTTGTTATGGGTCTGACTCCAAGGGTCAGTCAGGGGACAAGGTAGAATTGAACCGGCGACTGAACAGGACGTTGAACTACAGAACTAAAGGACAAAATTTTCTTAGTCTGCAGATGTGACACATTAATTACCCACAAGCCCACTTGCTGCACAAACCTCAACATTTTAGAAAGCTTCAGAAATGCTTTGGTATACTTTTTCATTTGTGTAACATCCCTGCAAGTTTTACGTTTTCTGCACACGATAGCTTTCAGATGGTCTTTTCCCACAGTAGTGTTGCACTTTTTTAAGGATGGGAGTTTTTCTGGTGTTTCAGGAAGTCAGGATAAATCACCAAGAGGAACCTAATTCAGCTTCCATTACATGTGTTTGAATTTGCTGTTGATTCAAGAGTTTCCTACATGAATAAAACTTCTGAATTTGTCTCTGTGGTTTCCTCTTAGTTATCAGATCTTTGCTAGCTATTATCTGAAGGTAGTTTACATTGGCATCAAAAGTCAAATCAAGATGATCAGACCACAAAACCTCACCAAATTCCTAACAGATTGACAAATGTGTTCCCTCCTACCCCACTGCCATCAGGCCAACCATTAAAACTCTGGACCTCCTGCAACTTGGTTTGTGAATTGCTTATGTAGTTCCAAAATGCTCATAATAACTTACACTGAGAAGAACATAACGAATATAAACAATATAAAGAAGTGCTTTCCTTGTTTTCTTTTCTCTTTTGTGGTCAATTAATCAGCAAAAAAAAATAAAAATCTTCCTTAATTTACTCACATACTCCAGAGGTGTTTTAGATCTAGTTATAATGTTATACTATGTAGTTCTCCTTTTCACTGTGTGTCACCTCATGGAAGACATTTAAGCCTGTTACTTTAAGTATGCTTTAGTGTTCTTAGAGAAATTATTATGTGTTTAGTTGGGTGTAAATAAGGACAATAAACAAAAACAACATCAGAGCATAAGTCATCAAGTATTGGTGCATTAGAATATATTATTATTACATCAGCCAGTTGGCCTCGGGTGTATTGGTAAAGCATATTTAAGCCGATGCTTGGATGAATCATTCTCAGTGTGATTTTGAGGATTGTTGTATGTCTGAGATATCCAAGACACAACAAATACTGTTGACCAAACATAAAGGCAAGACAGTGCTTAGCTTCAAACAGATCCTAGTTCTATATTAACTGACAGATACAATGGATTTATGATGACTTTTTAAATGTGTACTTACAACAAAAAGTCATGTATTATTTCGTAAAGTTGACTAAATAATTAATCAGCATAAGGATGTTATGGATTTATACTGAAATTTAAAACTGTACTTAGAAAAGAAATCATGCACTACAAATAGTACACACACAAATTTTGTCTTAAGAAAATTTGATGGAATGAGGATGTTTAGTATTCTTAGAATATACAATATGAACTTTTGTTTTACTTCTTTAATTTTACAGGAAGTTGGACCCTGCAGTACTTCACGTGTTTTATCAGGTGTTTTATCAGGTGGATCTGGAGCACTGACAAAAGTTATGGACCGACATGCTAATTCTACAACTATCACAGAACTTTTTCTCCTTGGATTTCCAGACGTTCATCCCGAATATTACGCAGCAGTTGGAGTCCTTCTCCTCTTCCTTTATCTCATAATTGCACTGGGAAACATTTTCATTATTGCATTTGTGTCCTATGAAAAGAGTCTTCACAAACCATGCTACATTATCTTCTGCAATCTGGCTGTGGTTGACATTGTTTTTGGAACCACCACAATGCCTAAAATCATTGCAAAATATTTGCTTAAAGACGAAACTATGCCATTTCATGCCTGCTTTGTACAAATGTTTTTCGTTCATTATTGTGGGACTGTCACATCTACCATTATGCTGTTAATGGCCGCAGATCGATTTATCGCCATATGTAAACCCTTCAGATACCCTGCAGTTGTTACAAACCATTCAGCAGCAGTTGTGTGTCTAGTGACTTGGGTGTTTCCAATCCCACTGATTGCAGCTATAGTTCTAAAGACCATAGCTGAGCACTACTGTGACTACAATGTAATAGAACAGTGTTTCTGTGACCATAATTCTCTAGGTAAGATATCCTGTAGTGATTTTAGGCATGTAAAGCTATTGACCTTCTGTATTTTTATGACAGTGCTGTTGGGTCCTCTTTGTTTCATTATATTCTCCTACACAGCAATCATCATAACTGTCTTAAAAATATCCAATGTTCAAGCAATGCACAAAGCATTCTCCACATGTAGCCTTCAGCTACTTATTATAGGCATTTACTATGTGCCCCGAGTTGCCGCTTATATTACTGACCAAAAGGTTCAGATGAATCTTACTGCTCGTATTATGATATGTATGTGGTATAGTCTGTTTCCCCCTCTTGTCAATCCAGTGATATTCTCCTTTCAAACTAAACAAATCCGAGACGTTTTCATGATCAAATTTAAAAGAATCATTACGAATCATCAACTAAGACCTTCAGGTTGAAGAAAAACTGGGGCATGACGACAATGGGCATACATTATGTGCACATAAGTTTTCTTACAGTTTGTTGATTCATTGCTCTTAGTTTTCTGATTTTTACACAGTCTGTACTGAACTGTCAGTTCAGACCAGTGATCAATTAAAACCACCTGAAAAAATCAAATGTTTTCAGTACACTTATCAAGATCACTTTAAAATTATAAGGCAAATGACTTCACAGACTTGAGGATGTTGAAGAGCTCAGAGCTTCTTTTGGCTCAGGTTAGTACCACATCACAGCTAAATAAACAATTACATTACATGGACAATATTAACTACAACACAGTTTTACAATGTCAAAAGTGAATGTTGTTGCATCATTATTATAAGATAAAAAGGATTCAAATTTATGTCCAATGTCCAAGTAAGACTGAAAACAAATCTTGCTTCTAAAATACAGCTAATCGATGCAGTCTTCACAGAAAACAGGCAGATTTTCCATGCATGCTGGCTGTAATGCACTGCATTACCAGTTATAATTGTATTGTTTGCCGTTAGTATTTTTTCTTGTGACAAGAACAATGCGATCATTGTCGCAAGCAAACTCTTTGCTTTTTATCCATGCAAAGGTAAATTAAAAACAGGTAATTTTTAGGCATGTAGATTGTAACTGCAGCACAAGTTATCGCTTTATTGATATAAATGTGAACTCTAGGTCTAACCCTGATACTAGGTGGAAGGGTTTGGCATAATATTAACTGGTGTAAATTATAACAAATGATACCATACTTGGATGTGCAAATAAACAGTTCAAAGTTCAGTAAGCCAACCAGTCTTGTTGTGGGGTTATTAAAAGTGTCCAGATGCAGTTTGTAATCATGAGATTTTCTTAGCATAATGGCAACTTTAGCTTTAGACGAGACCATGGAGCAGCATCTTTTGGCTCTGGAAGAGAATTAGGGTTGGAGTAACAGCACATCTCCATTCAGGGCCTAAATAACACATAACAGAACCATGAACTGAACCATATAATGAACAGGGAGCCAGCAGAGGGAGACTCAGTCAACAACTCCACCATGCAGGGTTACATCATTCCATAATGACCTAATCTAGGAAGTTCACCTCATGGAGATACAAGTGATTGCACAGGAGATTGCTAAAGACTGCACAAATATCATGCACATATTGGACAAAGATTACACACTTTTACGTATCCTCAAGATCAGGCCATCAACTAAACCGAACGTAAGCTACGCACCAGTTATTCTTGGAATGCTCACTCTGATTCTCTGACCACAATTCCCGTCCACACTCTAGTGCTTTAGCCAACCAAGTAACTGAGTAACTCTATTAGTCCTTCACATTGACCACTTGGCTCAAGTAAGGCAGGTCCTCTGTTTATGCCTAAGGCAGACCTTGTTGGTGGAAGATTCTTTACATATGTAGCTCCTAAGGTTGGATAATTCTTTATAATTATGGCTAAAATATCTGGAGTCTATAGTGCATTACTCCCTCGTTTGGCTTAAAGTCTTCCTTGGTGTTTAGTATGAACTCAACAAAATACAAAAAAAAAATAAAAAATCCAAAGGATAGTGACTTCAGTGATTCTTATGTCTGCTAATTGTGTTTTTATTTTCACTGTTATTCACCTCACAGAGTTTAGAGAAACATAATATGAGTGGAAGTCCTCTGTTACTTTAAGTGTGCTCTGGTTTCCTTGAGGAATAAGTACTGCTGTGCTGCTGATTTGGTGGGACATGAGCACAAGCAGCAGAAATGATCAGGACAACTGGCATCAAGTGTTATTGCATTAGTACATTCTGGTATTGCATCATCTAACTGGCCTCAGGTGTGTTGGTAAAGGATATAAACTGATGCTTGGGTGAATAATTCTTACCTGTGTATTGTCAGAGTTGATCTGAGAATTTTGTATGCCTAAGATTTCTAAGAGGCAAATTCTATTAAACATACATCCAGGCAAGACAGAACTTCAAACTGATCCTAGTTCTATATAACTGGATACTTTTATAATGATTGTATTAAAATGTTCTATGTTTATTATAAATTGTAATTTTATTTTTTAATTAATAATACTATCACTACAAGTATGTTCAGTATTCAACCAGATCTTGTTTTCCTTTTAAAGTTGCAGAGAGAAGAGTTTTTCAAGTGTTCCATCAGGTGGATTTGAAGCACTAACAAAAGTCATGGACCGACGTGTCAATTCCACAACTATTACTGAATTCTTCCTCCTTGGATTTCCAGGACTCCTTCCAGAATATTACACAGCAGTTGGATTCCTTCTCCTCCTCATTTATCTCACACTTGCAGGGGGAAACATTTTCATCATTGTGTTTGTGTCTTATGAAAAGAGTCTTCAAAAACCATGCTACCTTATCTTCTGCAATCTTGCTGCAGTGGACTTTGTTTTTGGAACCACCACAATGCCTAAAATCATTGCAAAATATTTAGTTAAAGACGACACTCTGTCCTTCCATGCCTGCTTTGTGCAAATGTTTTTTATTCATTATCTTGGTACCGTCACTTCTTTCCTTTTGCTAATAATGGCTGCTGATCGATTTATTGCCATTTGTAACCCCCTCAGATACCCTGCACTTGTTACAAACTATTCAGCAGGAATCGCATGTGGAGCTACCTGGGTGTGTTCCATCCCAGTGATGACAGTGATAGTTGTAAAGACCATAGCTGAGCACTTCTGTGACTCCAATGTAATAGCACAGTGTTTCTGTGATCAAAGTTCTGTAGGTAAGCTGGTCTGCAGTGATTATAGGCAGATAATGCTATTTTCTATTTGTGTTGCAATGATCGTGCTGTTGGGACCCCTTACGTTCATCATATTCTCCTACACAGCAATCATCATAACTGTCTTAAAAATATCCAACGTTCAAGCAAAGTTTAAAACATTCTCCACATGTAGCCCTCAGCTTCTTATTATATGCCTTTACTATCTGCCCAGATGTGCTGCTTATATTACCGACCTTAAGGTTCAAATGAACATTAGTGCTCGGATTATAGTATCTATGTGGTATAGTCTGTTACCTCCTCTGGTCAATCCAATGATATTCTGCTTTCGAACTAAAGAAATTCGAGAAGCTGTTGTAATGAAATTTAGAAAACTTGAAGTTAAGAAAATGACCAACTGAAAGCTCTTTCAGATTAAAGTAGTTTTGGGGCAACTACAGCTGTGTACATATTCTGACAGTTCATAAAATCTTGATTAAATATTCAGTTTTATAACTTATGTCCAGTCAGTATTGGATGTTTCTTCAGACAAGTGATTTACTCAGAGTATTTTTAGGCTCAAAAAGCAAAAATGTTTTCACTTTACACTTTCAAAAAATGAAAGGCAAAGTCAACTTAAAATTAAAATAAATCACAGCATTTTGGTTTAACAGTTTGAGGACCTCAAAGTTCACATGACATGATTTATAACTTTTCTTTTCAGATATTCTAGTCCAGATGGAAAACCCATTGGTATGTGACTGGGATACTGTTCAGATAATTCTTCAGTATGTTCAGTTAATGCCTAGCTGAAATGCAGCAACTTACAAAGATCACTTTTCAACAGCAGCGTGCCAAATACATGACAGAATAAAAAATCAGTTTGATGCTGTGCCAAAACAACCTCCCCCCAAAATATATTGCTGCATTTAAGTCAAAAACTATCCATGAAATGTAACTGATATATAGACTTTTTTCTGTTGACATGGAATCTTCAATGTTTCCTGCAGTTCTACTATAAAATACATAGTTAGTGTGAGGGGTTTAAACTGGGAGAACATGCAGAAGGGCAAAGATGGTAACATGAGTCAGCGACTAAAACTCAAATCATACTTTTGACATTTTGAAAGACTCTCAGCTCTGAGTTTTGCTTTACTGACATCTGACTCGACTTGTGAAATTTATGCATGGGGGGTTGAAAACATAAAACTTCTTTTCTGTCTCACTGGCAGTTCTGAGATATTCTCAGTAATCTCAGTTCTGAGACAGTCATTCTCAATAATCTTACCCTTCAACATATCACCCAGTCTGGTGATTCCGATCCACAAGCATAGCCCTTCATCCTTGTTACATTGGACACTTCAGGGTGGTAAAACTAATCTCTCCACTATCTTGTTATGTTCAAGTCCCTATCATGTTCCATGTCTACCTACTGCCACCAGTCTGACAAGCTCTGCTCAAGTCACCACAACCAGGCAGTCGGTTTCTGAACAAAGCCAGAGCTGGCACTGATTACTCTCCAGTATACTAACCACTTGTTTCCTATTTCCCCTTTCATCAAGTATGATATTTAAATAGATTTTTTCCCACAACCTCATTGAAAAGCCTTGCTTGTTACCATATATGCTGAGCATTCTATCCTTGGTAATCATACTGCTAATGAATGCTGATGTGCTCTCCCTTTAGACCAAGCCTACCATCCTGATTACCTTGGAACAAAATGACCACAAACTTGATCCAGCTTTTGCAAAACTCTTACTGCCTCTCTACACATTCTGTGTTCTTGACCTCTCCACTCAAAAAACACATTATTAATTAATTCAACAAATAAATACTTCTTGCAATTGAGAATCCTCTCTCTCTCTCTCTCTCTCTCTCTCTCTCTCTCTCTCTCTCTCTCTCTCTCTCTCTCTCTCTCTCTCTGTGTCTGTCTGTCTCTCTCTCTCTTCTCACCCTTCATACGTCAATCAGTCTTGTTATCTCTCCACTCTCACCCCTGTGCCCGCCTGTCTTCCAGTTCGAGGCTGTCGATGTGTTAATCACCCTGCTCTGCTGACAGAGGGAGCCAGATATTTTAACGTCCTGATAACCCTGTACTGGACTCGGTTGTCTTTCTCTCCCTTTCCCTCTCACTCTGGCCTGTCTCTGGGTCTCACCCCTCTGCCCTCTCCAACACCCAACCCAGCCACCCAAAAAGTCCTTATCAAACCCCCCAGAAATAGACCCCCAGGGTCAATGAGAATCTTTGTTGCCACTTTGTGGCCACCTTGAAGGAATATCTTCCTTTTCTTGACAATTGACTTTAATGATGTTTGATCACTGGATTTAGATTTCAGATGAAAAATAAGCAAAATACATAAAATAAACTAATTCTTAATACTGAACAGTTTTTTAAAACTGTATTTGGTGTCTAAAAGTCTTGATTTATTTAATGACTTCAAAGCTTGATTTATTGCTGACATCATATTGACAGGAAATAGACGTGGATAACAAATGGATAGACTGAATGGGAGTTTTGATGTATTGGCAACTGGAAAAGGGAGGAGAGAATGGGGAGGGGGAGGGCACTGAAATAAGACCTGTTTTGGCGAGCAGTTGATACATTTGATACGGACCTCACTGGATCCTCGACATGAGCTGTCAGTGTGCTAGCAGGGGAGACTTATCAATCATTGGCCTTCTATCTGCCTGCCTGTCTCCCGGAGCCTGCGGATGCCCTGTTTGTGTTCAACGAGGTCTGAAAAGCCAAAGGCTTCGCTGCTACAGCGGGGGGGGGGGGCCCCCCCCCCCC
>JAOXYF010000013.1:1381409-1403106 GCA_028565775.1 Sternarchorhynchus goeldii | reverse complement strand
ATGCTTTTTTGCAACTTGTCTCTTTGTGTCAGAACCTCAGAGATTCCCTGGAGTAACTTAATAAAGGCATAATAATAAATAAACATTAATATTGGTGTTAGTATCAATACTAATATTAATCTTAACACATCTCTATTTGTAATAGCTTATTTAAAGTAATATATGGTGCTATATAACTTTTTTTTATATATAAAATGAGAAATTAAGAGTAAGAGTTTCCTCTCACAGCAAATTTAGGCCTACATGGACCCAGCATAACAAAGTATAGGTCAGTTTCTACTTCTGTTGACTCAACATCACTTTAGTTGTACTCAATATTAACTGCTGCAAAGCTATTGAAAGAACAGTAGCCCTTAAATGCTTACAAAAGCAGTTTCTATAAAAAGAAAAAAAAATGTTGTATCTATAAACAAAGCAAGAGCTTTGTGTCATCTGAAATCTCTAAAGAATTGCTTGGATGCCAGTATTATTTTACAAGCCTACGTCAAAGAGTGTACAGAAACATACTTTAAAGGTTCAGCCAAACCTACCCACTGTCCTGCAGGTACAGGGCTAACACTGCAAGGATGCTGAACACAATTTAGACAAGGTATGTTTCAATATCACACAAGTTGTGGTCATTGTATTACTGTCATTTGTAAACGAGAACAATATACAGTAGTCAGTGATTTCACTCAAATCACTATTTATTGTAAAATGATCCTGTAACAATTTGCCCTGTGTAGAATTTATTGTAAAATTCATGTTGATCTTTTTTTGTGAGATGAACAGCACAACCAACATCCCTGAGTTTCTCCTCCAAGGCTTCCCAGGACTCTCTGCTCAGTATTACTCCCTGGTAGCGGTTTGTTTTTTCATCGCCTATGTGATGCTGGCAGCTGGGAACATTTTCATTATTGTGTTTGTTGCATGTGAAAGAAGTCTTCAAAAGCCAACGTACATTATCTTCTGTAATCTCGCAGTAGCAGATTTTGGATTCGGGACTACCACTCTTCCAAGAATTATATCTAGGTACTGGGTGTCAAACAATGTCACACCATTCAAAGCCTGTTTTACTCAAATGTATTTTGTCCATTTCTTAGGTGCTTGTAGTTCATTTTTTATGGCATTAATGGCCCTTGACCGTTTGATTGCTATATGCAAACCACTCAGATATACCGCACTAATTAATAACTCCACCATAGCAATTCTTTGTTCAGTGATTTGGGTAGCAAACCTCCTACAGCTGGGTGTGGTTGTTGGCCAGGCCCTTAGTGTGGTTTACTGTGGACCAAACATCATAGCTCAGTGTTACTGTGATTATATTTCAGTAATCAGACTGGCATGTACAGACGTGACAACCATAAGAAACACGACTACGTCATTTGCAATGACGGTACTATGGGGTCCGTTGTTTTTTATTATATATTCTTATGTGGCGATCATTATTTCAGTCATGAAAATTTCAAGTAAAGAGAAACGATACAAAATCTTTCAAACATGTACTCCTCAGCTCCTCATAGTTTGCCTGTACTACCTACCGAGAAGCTTCGTGTATTTGGCACATACGATTGGCTTCGATTTCGGAACTGACATTCGCATTATGTTGACATTGATGTACAGCCTGTTCCCTGCTCTTATCAATCCATTCATATACTGCTTTAAGACCCAAGAAATTAAAGACACACTAATGAAGAATATTAAGCAAAGGCAGGTGGGTACATCTTGGCACCTTGCATAAACTCTGGTAGTACTGTCTTAAAGTAGCATGTTCAGGTGATTGTTTGAAGGTACATGGTCATGTGTAGTAACATATACATAGTAAATCTGTAAATTTGTACATGATATTATGTGAGAGCTACATTATTTTATTAAACAGTATTTTAAGCGCTAGGGTATAAAAATGATCAATGAACAGCCTAATTTCTAATTTTAAGGATTAAAAATATTAAAGCTATGTTTAACTTCAAAGTAACATATACTATAGAAACTCTATGTCCGGTAGAGTTATACACTGCTTTCCTGTGATAATGTTCCAGTGCTTGTTTTTTCCCCAACTGTACATTTTGGCTTTTAAAGAAGCAATACAGTTATGCTGTAAAAATGTACTTTAAAGTGTATAAACTTTCATGACCTAAAAAAAATAGTACAAATGTGTTAATCTGGTCCTAGATCACTCCCCTCTCTCTGTTGTGTGGTATTTTTCTTTGTTTGATGTGGCAGGATCATTCGTAGTAAATGATAATTAATGTAAAAATTTAATCTATACATTTGCTATATCAAACTGTGTGACTGCTATATTATTTTTTGCAAAAAAATACTTTTTTGTGAATATAAAACAGAATAGTAAGTCTTATTATTAAAGACCAAAGTAGAATTGAACTGTAAAGAAGTGTAAAACTAAGTAAATTGGTATTATGAGTTTGGGGAAAGGGGCAAAAGTACCTTTTGTAATTAGTAAGAAACTACTGCAGAAGCTGCTTTCCTCATTAAAGTTATTTTTAGTGTTTGAAGTTTTCATGTTGTTTATTTACATGAAAATATGAACCCTTTATTAACCTAGAAAAATGATAAATAAAATCTGTCAGTTTTATTAGAAAAACTAAACACATTTTGAATACTATAGTTAAAATTAACTTGGACAATGGGTCAATAGGCCATGGTTTCAAAATGTTGCTTCTTTGTGGTTAAGCATGAGAAACCTTTCTCCATTTTACAAATGTACATATCTGTAATGTGCATAAGTTTTAGATTACTCTTGTGATAATAATTGCTACGTTTGTAGAATTATGCTTGTGCTCTTGTTCAGAGCGACCTACAGAAGCGCTTTGTAATTGCTATCAGATACACACCTTCATCTTACAGTAGATCATAGGTCAGAGTCAAGAATGCTAACACACTACAGCCCTGGCTAGTGTGGGGGAAAAAAGACAGTAAAGTTGTTTTTTTAAGTGCTCAGTTTTCATTTGAACACAGTCAGGGACTGTAAGGAAAGCCAACAGAAGTTAATTCCACCATCTGGGGGCCGGAACAAACGTCTCGATGTCTGGCGTCTTTGTGTTCTCAAGTTGAGCTAGAAGAGTTGTGCAGAACTGCTGATTAGCGCTTTTACGTGTGTGGTATCTGGTCCAGTTATGGCTTTGTAGTCAAACAAAAATAAAACTGATATAAACCAATACAGGAAAGCAAAGAATCATATTACATAATAATACCGTATTAAAATTAAGGCTGAGTATCAAGAAGCTACAAGCTACATTTAAAGTTCAAACATTTCTACGTATTTCAACAGCAAAAGTATTTTCAGAGTACTGGCAGCAGATGGCGATACAACACCAGCAATGCATGTCAAAACATATTTCTTTGACCTGCTTAATTTTCTCCAAGGGACAAATCTTGCGTATTGAGAATCCTGTGTCAGATTGACGCAATCTGAATAACACTACTCATCTTTGAAGTCTGTATTTTAATATGTCATAACTTGAACTTTAAATTAGATCATGTAGAGAGGTTATTTGCAGGAAATGATTAACCTTCCCATTTCCTATGGCTACATACCGCTTAGGCATATTTGTGTAGAATGTTGAAAGAAAATGTGTCATAAACAGGGTTTTTTAAACGCATTTTGACCGTTATCAGTTAAAATAAATTTGTACTATAATGCACAAATAAGCTGTCATCTTTTGTGACAGACAAACTCAAACCTTCACCATATGTACAATTTTACAGTTTTGTAGTATGCACGACTATAAATGTGCCCCGTGACGATTCTTTCAACGGCATATGTATTTTCAGACCACGGCCAGCAGATGGCACTACATCACCATCAATAAACATCAAAATATCTTTGACCTGCTCAGACTGCTACAAAGGACTAAATCTTGCATTTTGACGTTCCTGTGAAAAATGTTAACACGATTTGACTTTCATGTAATCTTCCTTGGACTCCAAATTGGACAATGTAGAGTGTTTATTCAACCTTTATTAGAAACTCTATACATACAAATCTCCATAACCTGATACAGCCTCAACATTATACTAATCACATTTTCAAATAATCTGCTCTTCATCACTGTGAGTGTCGCAGTCACAATCTGGAATGACAGGTAAGTTCGCTATGTCCTCAAAAACATTTGAATAGGTATTAAAGTGGACCCCTAACTCAAGGACGTTATCTCCCTGTTGGATGGAAGCACAGACTGGTGTATTCAAAGGGGTCTGGGTGTCTCTGAAGGGTAATGGGATGGTCATTATGAGCTGTCCTCTGGACCTGTCTGTAACACAGGAAGCAAATGAGGAGAGGTACGCTGGATCAAATTCAGAGACTGGACTTTTTTATGAGTGGCTAAGCTGATACTCTCATGTAAAGCCCATTCTCTAAAATATTACATTCTCTAAAATATTACACTATTAATTATCAGAGGCAAAAAAAAAGTTATTCTAAACATTAATGGGACAAGCATAAGGGACAAATTCTTACACTTAAAAGTTTCAACATAAAAGATTCCGTACCTTCAGTCTCAGGACCAAGTCTGTTGTCCTGGGCACTGATTGCTCCGAGCTCATTCTCGTAGTCGTACTCGGAGCATGTGAACGAGCTGTGACTCTCACTTTCTGATGAGTTCTCCACCACTCTGGCCAAGCTGAAGGCTCTGGGCGAATTTGTGGGCAGCCCAGCGTGCACCGGGGAAGGACAGGACACTTGATCTAGCAGGCTGCTCAACCTCTTAACCTCGTCTTCAGAGAGAAAACGAGGGTCCTCGGCTAGTTCAGGGGTTGGCTTTTTCTTGTAGAGGAGGTGGATTCGATGGTTCCTGCACCTGCTGTCCATATTCCAACCAGAGCTTCTTTTAAGATGAGGTTTACAATGTCTTACATCAGAGGATTCAAGACCAGTAGAGTTTACTGTTTGTGAAGCTTTTCCTTTCCCCCATGCTGTTATATTTTTTGAGTTAATACCTTGACTATCTATGTCTATTTCTAGGGGCTCTATGTTAGAGCAGTAGGTAGAGTATGTGCTGTCAATCTCATAGTATTCCCTCTCGGTTCCTTTAAACCCTGTTTGATGACTATGATTATAACTCTCAACTCCTCGCACCAGTTCTCCTGGCACTATCAGATCTGGCTGCTTGCTGCTCTCACTGGAAATGTCCTGTTGAGCACGGTTACCACAGTCACCACGGTCACCATGGTCCAGACTGAAAGCCACGTTGTCTGCACCACGCTCCTTGGCGGGAGGAGATCGACACGCGTGACTCCTGCATTTGCCTTGTCTCCTCAAGACAAAGCAAAGGATCAAGATTAGCACAGCGAGAATTACAGGAAGTACAGCAGCCATAATCCACAAGGGTGCACTTTTTGAAGGTTGAAGGCAAGTGTCTCTGTGCTCGGTGCCAGACGGGCATGCATCACACGATGAAGCAGAGATGTTATTTACACAAGCGCACCAGCTGTCTTCTGAAGGAGACAACATACATTCACTGCCACCTACACAAGATGAGGCAAGACAGGTTTCCTTAAAGCAAGGGGTTAGGAAACAGTGGCCTGCTGACTGACATTCACTCTTGAAAAGTGAAGCACTGGGCTTTGCTTCAACGATCTCACTGTGCCCACTGAGAGGCAGGATATGTCCATTTAGTTTGATGTGTTCCACACAGCCCACAAATCCTGTAAAATAAAGGCAAATCCAGAAGGCAAGTTTATAAAGGAACAGGCTTGTAATTACACTTCTAACCCCATCAGTTGGATATTCTCAGAATCCACAAAATAAATCCTACAATTAACCTATAAAAAATTGTAAACTAAGGATGCAACACTTTTTTTGGAGTTGCATTGTAAAGACTGCAATTTAAACATGTCATTTTGAATAAAGCATAATCATCTAATGTTGTAAAGCTCATTCCAGTTCTAATTTCTAATGTTTTGGTGAATGGCAAATCGCAACAGCTAAAAGCACTTAAACCTGAACTGAAGTCTGTTGAGTCCCCACGAGGAGCTGACCCCAGCACAATTCTCTCTATAGTGAAGACAACTTGGTTGATGATGCTGTGAGTGATGCCCACAACAGTCTGCCCATCCAGGAGAATGCTGATGCCTTGTCCATGTCTGTGCAGGAGGAGAACATGCCACTGACCGTCTGACACACTTCTGTCTACACCAAGTTCCCACTGCAGCCCGGATGTTACATTCATGAACACATAGAGCGGTTTCCCATTGGATATCTGAACAGGGAAAAGAACAAACAATATTTAAAATTATTTTAAAAGTGGAGTCAAAACAGTTTAGTAGTGCTCAAAGTGTTACTGCTCACCTGAAGTTTTAGGTGTAATGTTCTACTCCAACAGGTAACTAAAACACTGTCCTTTTTGATTGTCCTGAATTTGATTTCAAAACTGATGAACCCTTGAATGGCTCCATACTTCCCATCCAGGAAGAACTGAAGCAACTGGTTTCTAATGTAGCTTTCCTTGACAAAAAACTCAACATAGGCCTCCTCACTAAGAAATAACGCATGGTCCTCAGAGATATCTATCGGGTAAACAGATGCAAATGTGTTAATTCACAAACAAGGAGTTTATGTTACTGCAGATTATATGTTCACATCATATTAAATTACCATAGAAAAAATGTTAAGAGTTTGCTGTATTTTTCCTACATAGAAAGGACCATCTTTTAATCATATTAAAATAAACAGAGGAGAAAAAACAAGCAGTTGGCATTACTACTAGCACATTTGGTTCCAGTGAAATTCTTGGCACACTGGCAATAGTGATATGACCAGAGATCTTGGCAAACCCCTCCATTCAAACATCTACTTGTATTACAAGGACCACCATCTCCCCGTGGGCACCTATAAAAAGTAGTAAGAAAAAGGGTATCACATTATGACTAAAACCAATATTTTTAATTATTATTTTTTCAGTTTATATTTAAGAACTATTCAATCTTTGCTACTCTCATTTTCTCATTTGCTAAGTATAATCTGGCATACTCATAAGGTTATTGATTTCACTCTTAACAAGCAATAAAACATTAATGTAATTTTTACAGATCCATGAAGTTTCTATTATGTAACTAGTCATTGTTTGGCCTTGGAGAAATTCATATGCGTCTCTTATATGTCTAATATGCTTGTTTCAAATGTGTCAGGTGCTTGAATAATTCATATTTTCAGAGCATCTGTGTACCGTGGTGCCTATGTGAGAGGTAGCAGACACCAAAGTCAGGATGTGATGACGTTCTCTGAGCTGGGGCCTTCATGGCCGAACTCACCCCTCTGCCTTTCAAATCCTACCTGTCCAGTATATTTCTGGATGACAAGGCTTTTGAGGCATCGAGCATGACATTGTTCACTTTCATATGTTTAACACATCCAACAAAGTCATGAGTCATGACTTGAAATGGCCTCAGTAAAATGACATCAATAGACTTCACTCCTCCCAGTGTCAGGTTATTAGACCTAACCTCCAGCGTCCTACATACAAACATTTCATAGGTTTAGTCAGTTGTACGACATTAGGTTGAATAATCAGTAGTGGGTGAACAAAGGTGTTGAGCAAAAGGATGAGTTAAGACTACACAAACAACATAAACAACTACTGTTAAGTAGATTTTTAATCATATTTGATCTTGGACATAATGTGAGACCCTACCTGTGGCTTCCAATGCCTTCATTTTGTGACAAACAAAAGTTTTTAGTTTCATCATCTGAGCAGCTGTCTACCTCTAGAGCAGCAATCTGCAAAACATAAAACATGTAAACAGACACTTCAGAGGAGTAAAATTATCAGAATAGATCAGAAGTCCCAGGTCTTTGTCACGCTTTTGTAAAAGTAAAGTTTGGTCAGACACAAGCCCTTTTAAATGTTGGAGACTTCTAGATAAATGGTCCAGATTTTAATGTCAGGAATAAATGTTATAAATATTCGGGATGAGGATGAATGGCCTACGTTTCCAGTTCTCTTAATGGTAACATTATGAAAGTTCCCATCAGACACTGGTTTTCCTGTCTCCAGCCTTGTGACCCCTGACCCAAGGTCATAAGAGAGGCGTAGCCTTCCATCCACAATCTCGAGCGCAAGGAACTCCGAAGTTGCAGGGTCTCCAGGGTTGTACAAAAGTAAAGAGTTCTGCATGACGGTTGCAAATTCCAGAGAGATTAAGTTGTATCTAGGGTCTAAAGGGGGGAACTCCATGTAGGACAACTCCTCAAAGCCATAGCTATGCTCTTCACAGTTAACTCCCATAACACCTGAGGAAGAACAGGCTGTTCAATACATGGCCTGTGCAAATTCCTGGCTGCATTGATATTACTTTTATGCTGTATATGAAAATGAATCATCTATGAATCATCTGTATGTAAAAACACATTGGCACGTCTTACCAAACGGACAGTGACAAGTGTAACCACTTAACAAGTTTGAGCAGTTTCCTAAATGGCAAGGGGATGATGCACAGTGATCTATAATAAAGTCACAAAATCGTCCTAAAAAATCAAAGAGACAATCGATTAACCTGGATCTCCTTGACACTATTTAATAAAAATGTTTTGATTAAAAACCAATGAAGGCATAGACTGACTTACCTTTATAACCAGGTGTGCAGTCACAGAAGAATCCTCCTTGTATGTTCCAGCATGTCCCACCATTTGAACAAACTACAGTCTGACACTCGTTATCAACAGTGGCGCAACGTATTCCTGAGAATCCCTCTGTACAATGGCAGAGAAATCCTCCAGGGCTGTTATAGCAGGTCCCCCCATTTCTGCAAGGGTTCTCTGTACATTCATCTATGTCAGACTCACACTTAGTCCCGGTAAACCCGGCTGGACATGTACAATTATAGACGTCTGCATAATCGGGGGATACGAATATGAGCCGAGAGCTCTCCAGCACGGTGACATCTTGACCGATGTGGATGTTTTTGTTGCAGGAGGCACCATTTTGGCAGGGATTGAGTGAGCAAGGGTCACTGGTTATTTGAGAGATGGTTACGTTGCTCTGTGCCTCAAGTACTTTCTTGTGCATCCTCGAGATGACACTCGCCATTTCTCCAGTCAGGTATAGTCCGTTGTAACTTTTCACTGCTGCTAGAAGAAGCATTGTGTCTCCTTGTGACTTCATTCCAAATACATGAGTTTTAGATGCTTGTAGATTAAAGAGGCTATTAAGTGCTTTGACAAACTTTAGATACTTTGACGACAAAAAGTCCTCAGGAGTCGACACAGACACATAGAACAAGACACAGTTGTCCAATGACAAATTAGTGAAGCCTTTGTAATTCACATAGATGCTGTTGTTTACTGATGAGTGGAACTGATCGCTTGCTTCCACAGTGATATTATATGTTGCCTCGCCTTGAAAAGGAAAGGACCACAGGTCACACATCCCAAAGGGAAAACTAAACATTCTCACAGATCCACTTCGAAGACTGCAGTTGAACACATCTGATTCGTCCAGATCATCTGGTCTCACATTACCAATCAGCCCTCCAGGAAAGGAACTGCCATAATACTTGACCAAAATATTGATGTTTCTTTGTACTGGTGGATTGTCATTTTCATCGAGAACTTTAACATGAAACACAGTGGCGGAGGACAAAGGAGGGTCACCTGCATCTTGGATTACCACATGTACATAGAAAACACGGTTGCGTTCATAATCAAGTGGTCGTGAAGTGAAGAGAACCCCGTCGGATGTGAGGGTAAAGCTGTTTCCAATGGCAGGCTTCATTAGCCAGTATGTGAATGGGCCTTGGTTTGGAGGAAGGTCATCATCTGTGGCTGTCAACGTGGTCACTAATGTGCCATGTGGCTGGTTTTCCCTGACATAGCCCTCTGTGGATGTAAGTCTAGGAGCATTATCGTTGATGTCAATGATGGTGATAATTATAATGGTGCTGCCTGTTACAGGAGGGGAACCTTCATCAATAGCAATGACTGTGAGGTTATAAAGAGACCACAGCTCTCTGTCCAGATGATGGTTAACTCTAATAATCCCATTAACAGGATCCATAGTGAATGACTCATTTTTATTTCCACTTTCTATGGCGTAGGAGAACCTGCTCCATTTTAGTACCACATCCAGATCCAAAGCATTCACTCTGAGTATAGAGGTACCTACTGAAGTATCTTCACGTACAGCTACCGTGTAGAAAACAGATTCAAACTCTGGAGGATCATTTTCATCGATGACATGTATGTGAACAAGAGCTTCATCGACATTGAAGCCAGTAATGCTTCCTCTATTCTTGGCAAGAATACGGAGCACAGCATGATTCTGCCCCTGGTTTTTCAGATCCTTTGAAGTGTATATTTTTCCACTGCTTTCATCAACTACAAAGCCTGCCTTTTTACCTGGACCAAAAGTTAAATAAATAATCTGGCCATTAAGCCCCAGATCATGGTCCATAGCCACAACCTGTCCGATCTCAGTTTGTACAGGCACAGTCTCAGACACTGAAAAGTTGTAAATATTTCTCTGAAAAGAAGGTATATATTCGTTGACATCTGTAACTTGAATGTAAACTCGTGCTATATCATATAAATACTGATTATCTGGATTATAGGCCTTGACAGTAAATTCAAAACTCTGCTGTTGCTCAAAATCAAATATTTCTAAAGTGGTAATAGTGCCATTCCTAGAATCCAAAGAAAAGTACTCTGTATTTCCAGACAGTAATTGATATGCTATCTGAGCATGACTTCCAGAGTCTTCATCATTTGCTCGTACCTGAATTACTGAGGATCCAATCATAGAGTTTTCTAAAATAAAGCCCATGTATTCAGTGGAGGTAAAAACTGGTGGGTTATCATTTACATCTGTAATATTTATTGTGACAATGATCTTCGCAGTTTTAAAATACCAACCTCCATCTTTGGCAACGATAAGAATACGGTCTACTGTTACCTTCTCGAAATCAAGGGGTTTGACCAGCTTGATTAATCCTGAAACAAGATCTATGGAAAACAATCCATTCTCATTTCCATCTTCAAAAGAATATGAAACTAATCCATTTACACCATCATCTTCATCTTCAGCTTGGACTCTCCCAATGACTGAGCCCAGAGGTACATCTTCAGGAACTGAAAATGCAACATGACTTCCCAAAAAATGCGGGGTGAACATATTTTCCAGTGTTACTTCAAAATAAATGTCAGTCTGGGATGAAAGAGGAGGTAAGCCTTTGTCTTTTGCTGTAACTACAAGAGTTAAGTTAGTATTAAAGCTTTGCCTCAAAGTTCTATTTAACCACAACTGCCCGCTGTGGAGGTCTATCCAAAAGTAACGTGATGCATGTCCTCCACTGATGAAGTATTCAACACTGTTATTCTTTGTTGGGAAGTCTTGATCTAATGCTGTTAACTTGAGAAGCTCTGTTCCTACAGGTAAGGTAAAAGGAACTGACAAAAGAGTGTTAAAGGGCAGAAAAGTTGGTGAAAAGTGATTGTACCGAACAAATGTTACAGTGACGTCCACTGAGCTGTTAAAAGAGGGAGAGCCACAATCAACTGCTACAACAGTGATAGTAAAGCTTTGAGATTCATCTTCATAGAGAGTGATGGGCTGCTTTGTTGAAATGTCTCCAGTTGATGCATTTACAATGAACCTCTCACTTGGTGGTACGATGAAATAGAGGATTTGAGCATTTTGTCCAAGATCCCTGTCCATAGCATGAACTTGTAAGAGGAAAATTTCCTGAACTTTTGTCTCTGGGCTGATGGCAGAATATATGGACTGAGAAAAAACTGGCCTGTTGTCATTGATGTCTGTGATGCTTATGGTGACATCTGTGCTGATGCTCCATGCTGAATCATTAGCATTTACCCTGACAATATAATGGTCTTGATGTTCTCTATCCAAAGCACCCACCAACATTATAGTTCCACTATTTTTATCAATTTTAAAAGGAATCTTCTCATCCTGGTCCAGAACGGTATATGATATGACAGCATTAACACCAATGTCTTCATCTGTAGCAGTTATCTGGAGCACAGAAATGCCAACAGGTCCATCCTCAGGAACATTTGTGAAGAATATCTGTGAGAAACGAGGCGCATGGTCATTTGTGTCTAAAACAACTACGCTGACAACTGCAGTGGATGCATGTCTGTTGTCCTCCTTATCTACGGCTTTAATAGTGAGCCTGTACTCTGGTGTTTCCTCCCTGTCTAGACTCATTGTTGTTGTAAGAGTGCCATGAGTTTTGTCAATTGTAAATGCACCATCAATGTTGCCAGACAAAATCATATACTGTACTTGTCCGTATGGCTCGGAGTCAGCATCTGTAGCCAACACATCACACACCCAGCTTTCAGGAATATTCTCAGACACCTCGCACCTATACTCCTCTTGAGTGAATACAGGAGGGTTATCATTCACATCACTGACATTCAAATACATTTCAGCATACGCGGAAAAAGGTGGGAGACCTGAGTCTCTAGCCTCAAATAAAAAATGGAACTCTTTGTTGGTCTCAAAATCCAAAGATCCTTTCACCTTCATCTCACCAGTCCTGCTATCCAGCTCAAATACCTCTGCAGTGTCTCCAGAGGCTAGATAGAAAAACACAGGTCCCGTTCTGTGAGTCTCTGCCGAAACTACAGCAACCAGAGTCCCGTGCAGTGCATCCTCAGAGAGTGAATGCTTATCAATGTGCACTGCAACACGAGGGAAGTCTAACGCATTCTGAAATCGCACCGTTAAGGTAGTGCTGTCTATTTTGGGGCTGGTACCTCCATCCTGCACATGAACGTTGACTGTGATGTCGTTTGTTCTTCTAAGGGCCTCCCTGGTGTACACAATTCCCCTGTCGGAGCTGATGGTGAAGAGGTAAGCATTTGGTCCATGCAAAGAGAAACGTAACTCTCCACTCTGTCCCTCATCTGGGTCCTTTGCAAACACTGCAGACACTACAGATCCTGAAAGACATATTCTCATGAAACAGAAATGCTCAGAATGTAGAAAAATAAAATATTATTCACAATTACACATAAGTACACATTACAGTAATTGATTATAATATAGACCTGTTCATAATAATATATCCATTACTTTAACCATATGTCAGCATGTACAGAGAACGGGCCTCATTCATGAAACACAAGCAAAATAAATTTGCACGTAAATCATTCGTAAAAAAAACCTTTTTGTCAATACTCATGTTCATTAAAGTGTTTGTAGTTTTAAAATATTTACAAGCAAAAAACAGTTCCTTAATCTGTTCCTTAATATTCAGAAAATTCATTTATTAATGCACCAAAAAAAAATAAATAAATGAAATGAAATTATACTTAACATCAACTGTTTCCCTTATACAGCCTATTATTCAGAACTTTCAATAACCTGTACAGAGCAATTATCTGTTAAAATATTTGGTTAATTCTTTCACTATAAAAGAATTGAGGATCTGTAATAATCAGTGGAAATGGTTTATCTTGCAGTGTTGCAAAATGTAGCAGACAGAGCTCTGTGAGAGAATGTGTGTTTAGAGATCGCCCAGGTTTACTGAGGGATGACATGCTGGGGACTAGTCCTGTTCCATTTATGCAACATTTTAGAGAGTCCGGCAGATCCCGTGCTACTTGTGTACTTGCACACGATCTGTCTGTGCCTGGCTTCTTGGCTGCTGGAATGTTCAGGTGGGAAACTGCTGACAGATCAGGAATTTCTCACCCATCAATGAGCTACATCTACCCAGGGTTTCTAGACAGCAAAATCCATCTAACACCTCGCTGTACCAAATCACTGTATAACGTGCAACAAACTGAATTTCTCTGCCATTGCAAACATCCCAAACATTACCGGGGCTATCGACTGTACACGTAATCCCTTCGAGGCCTCATTTAATTTAACCCAGTCAGTTATTGAGCGCTCTAACAGAGTTCTACAAGGTAACTGGGTATGTCTGGATGTAGCCAGGTGGTACACTGTTGTAACCGCCAAAAAGTTGCAAATTGGTACTCACCGGCATCCGGTACAACATTGCCTAGGAAGAGAGCACACCTAATCCAGAGGGCCCATTTCCACCTGAGTCCCATTCTGTCCCTACATTTACCATTTCAGTGTCAGCATTCCAGCTGCAGCGATTATGCATCAGGACAAATGAATGTGAAATTTCTGAAATGGGGCATCTTCTACTCAAACGAGAGAAAAGAACATACCCAACAACCGACAACCACTGCACTAAACATTTTTGTTTGACTGTGTAAGACTTTTGATTGCTTCGCAGGTTTCTCTGAGTGTGGTATTTATTTCTTTCACAGAAGCATTTATGCATAACACTGCTTCAGAAATTGTTTCTTGCTTCTCCAGCACTGATTCAGTTACAGTTCTTTGGTTTCATTCAGATGTGACACTTCAAGCAGGTTCAGGCCGGTTCAGGTGGGTGAAGGGTGCAGAGGGAGGACAGAGTTTGTGTCGGGTCATCTGAGAAGTAAGTAATAAAGTGATGTAAAATCTAAAGTACAAAAACTGATTTGATGAAAAATTCTAATGTTTATGCGACCAAATCAAGTGACAATTATCTGTATTCACTTTGATAGGTCTACTTGTTTATACAGTGCATGGTTTTTCAAATTTAAAACCAATTAGTATAATCAGTCCACAAAAACAGTCACTTCTTCAGTGCATCAACTACGTTAAAAACGACAGAAAACGTGTAAATTGTAATGTTAGCCAGTATTAAGTTACATATCTAAATATATACATTTTGCTAGTTAAGGTGAAAATAACACACAAAAAAACGATGCATAACTTACCATCAGATTTTTCTGGAGGTCCAGATGCCTGTATCTCACCATTGACCTCAGGAATAACACCTGACAAAGATGCTTCACCAATAATGCTGCCGATTCGTTTATCTGAAGCAGATTGGCTTGATGACGGAGAGCATCCACCTGTTTGAGAAATGCCTGCCAGTGTGTGCTGGTATGTTTTTTTAGGTTCAGCTATCAAAGTCAAACCATTTCCCCTTGCTCTCCAGGACCTCCTTGGTACCTGAAGAAGCTGTGTTTGAAGCACATGTAATATACTGCCAAGCCTGTTTTTAGGACCTGAAACTTTACACTGTACGCTTGAAAATTAAAGGTTCTGAACTGAATACAATGTCAATTTTTTCTGCTTTTCATAGGAATGTTAGAGCCATTCTCCTCTGATTCTTCAGTCCAAGAGCCTCCTAAGGTGGTTTTTGTTTGTAAATCATGGACGTGGATTATTTTGCAAACCATATTTACTAAAATACACACATTCGACTAACACACCTGGTGTTTAGGCTGTGTTTGTGAATCTGTTGGAAAGGGATGGTCCGTTCAACTCATAATTTATATGCAGTTTTCTTGATTTTTTGTGAATGTTTTATAAATGAGGCCTATTCTGTGTATTTCATGTATCTTTATAAAGCACAGTTTTTCATTCTGTCAGCAAAGGATGTTTTTCTGGAGGCTGATTAATCCTAGTTTTGAACAACATTCTTATTATTTTTCCACTGAAAATAATTCACAGGCCCGCAGACTACATCCCATGTATAGTCAGGACCTAATTAAATGATTATTAAATTAAATGTCAAACGTTTTAAGTGACTTACCCTTAGCTAGTTCATTAGGAACATTGGCCACATATGGTCCATTGACAAACTGGGGGGAGTGATCATTCACGTCCTCGACCCTCACAAGTACAGTGGCTGAGCTTGACAGAGGATGTTCAGTGTCCTCGTCACAAGCAATCACAGTGAAAATGTAAGAGCCTGTCCTTTCTCTGTCTAGGGCACCGATGCTGAACAACTCTCCGGTCATTTCGTTGATGGAAAATGGCACATCAGCTGCTTGTACAGAATACCTACATCAAAAACCAGTTTGAGGAAAAGTTAAGTGCGCCATTTAGTGTCAGCAGGCATTACATTAGAAGGATTAAAAATACTGAGCAAAAGCCAGTAGAACAGTATGCTGCAGACTGCACTAAGCCTGCACTATATTAGTTTACCAGTTTACCTTATTTGTCCATTCAACCCAACGTCTTTATCGGAGGCAGAAACTCGCGCAAAGACAGTTCCAGCTGGAGCATCTTCTGCTATAAATGTGCTGAATTCATCAGCATCAAAAACTGGACTGTTGTCATTGACATCATCAACAACAACAAGCAGAGTTCCAGTTCCTGTCAGTGGCGGTGAACCTACAAAGGAAGTCCTATTATGAACAGGATGTATATAAAACAGGTCCACTCACTAAAATCTACACAACTGTTGTTATTAAAGCAACCAAAGAGACGGCTCAACTGTGTGAGCATACCTCTTATTACAACATGAATTTCTCTCATTACAACATGAATATGTCGTAATATTACAACATAATGTTGTAACATGTTCTGTCCTCAAAGGACCTTAGCTAAGAACTTGTGGACAATATGAAGAAATAAACTGGAGAAGGTTCCGTTTAGGTGGACCTTCTCACATCGATGCTGTGGTCCTCTCATGCTCCTTCTGTGGATCATTCTTTGATATTTTGGTGAGCTTGTCCCTTTACACATCTGCTGGAAGATGTACAAGACCTCTGAACTGAACTGGACACGTGACCCTACGGACCTCTGCAGCCTGTTTATAGTATGGAATTCTTGGTACTGAACAGTTTGGTAAATAAACTGGTTTATGTGCTCAAACTTTTTGGTTCTTGTGTGTTGTAGCATTTTTAGCCTGCTGTGAAGGAAAGTGAAGTCTCCCCTCAAAACTCTATAACTGTTGTCTTTGGTACTGATGACATTATTATTATTATTATTATTATTATTACTGATCATTGATTTATTATGTCATTATTCTTATTTGTGATCTTTGCTACATTCAACCAAAAAGTAACCAATTACCTGAGTCAACAGCAATAATAATTAATTTGTGATGACTTTGTGCCTCTCTGTCAAGATTTTGTAAAATCTGCAGTGTCCCATTTGGATGTAATAAAAAGAAACTCTCTGAATTTCTGTTCTCTATAAAGTATGTTAAATGAGCATTTGTTCCCAGATCTTCATCAAATGCAGAAATCTGAAAAAGAATACAGAGATGGCTAAGTGAAGTCATTCCTGGTTTTGTTTTTTTCCTGAAAGCTTGTTTTACTTCCATTTTCATTTTATGTTTGAAACCAATGGTTCTGAAATAATTAATAAAGTAACAGATACCTTATGAGTTGTCTCAGGTGGGTCTTCCCCATTCTCTAATATGTACAAAGTCAACCTTTCTTGAGAAAACACAGGCACACAGTCATTTATATCCAGGATTGTGATATTGATGGTAGCTATTGCAGATCTTTGAACATCCCCCTGGTCCACTGCTGTAACTGACAGAGAGTAGAAAGATTTCTGTTCTCTGTCTACTTGATCTGTTATAGAAATGATACCAAGCACCGGGTCCACCATGAAACCACTCTCAGAGATATGATACCGCACTTTTCCATTAGGCCCAGCGTCTTCGTCATGTGCTTGAACTTTCAACAGGCTCGTGCCACGAGGACTGTCTTCATATAAAAGTACACTGTAAAAGGTTTGTGAGAACACTGGATCGTGGTCATTCACATCCTCAACAATCACAGTTAGGTTCATTGTGCTGGCCAGCTGAGGAAAACCTTTATCTCTGGCTCTCAATGTTACTATGATTACATCTTCACTTTCCCTGTCCAGCAGCTTCTGAAGATATATGACTCCAGTTGTGCGATTAATCCTAAATGATCCCTCTCCTGGATTCACCAGACTGTATACAATTTCTCCATTGGATCCATAATCTGCATCTATTGCATGCACTGCTGTAACAACAGACTGAAGAAGCAAGTCTTCTGGACAACTAACAGTACTGTCCGTTATGAAGAGTGGTGCATTGTCGTTAACGTCTTCAACATGGACGTAGACGCGCACAGTGGCTGTAAGTCGTGTCTCTTCAGGTACAGAACGGTCATTGGCCTGAACTAAAAGGCTATACACCGCACTCATCTCTCTGTCTAAATCTCCTGTCAAACACAAACCATGTTGTTGGTTCACTGAAAATCTGCCCTCATTATCTCCTGATATTACTGCAATATCCACTTCTCCATTTATGCCTGTACAAGACAGAAAGGAAGAAAAAAGACAAGTTAATAGGCTACAGAATTTCATGCATAACATTAGGAAACGAAAAATCCCAGCCCTCCGACAGACGCAGCGACCATCTGTGTGTAGTCATGTCTAGTCTGTCAGCTTCTCCTTGCATTACCAGACAGAATGTTGAGAGCTACTGTTTTCCCTTTCTCATCTGTCTCTCCTAACCCATTATAAACTGAAACAAGGCTTCAGAATTTCATTTCACACTAACTGCTTTCCTCAATTACTTATTTGCACAGGATGAGCCGCCGATCATACGGTCCACAAAAAAAAAGCTCTACAGTGTCCTGGTCCTAAAGACAACATAAGGAAGGCAGAGGAAGCCTCTCCATTATTACCAGTGGCAGGCAGTTCGTCTGAGGCAGCTCTCCTATTCATCTTCACTGGGAGGCTACAAAGGACATGTGACGTAAGATTTAATGAGATTTCTTTTTGCATTCAAGCTGGTCTAAGCCTTTCGATCCAAACATGTGAACCGCATGGCTTCATCACGATACAGCTAGACATCTTAATTAGTCTGGGTTTTTAAAAAAAAAATTTTGCAAGTTAAAAAACAGTAATTCGGATCTCACTTTTACCAATGACAGATCAGGGGATCATCCTGTGGCACACAGTAGTTGTGGGAGTTAAAAACACAAAAAACACAGGCAAAAAAAAACATATAAAACTATTATTATACACACCGTAAAATACACTTCCATACTAACCTTTATCAGCATCTGAGACGTTCAGGGTGAAGAAACACACACCTACGGGGGCATCTTCAGGCAGGAACACGGAGTGGACATCCACGTTGAACACTGGTGGGTTGTCGTTGACGTCCGCCACATTAAAATACACCCTGACCCGAAGAGGATGGCTGTTCTCATGCTGAACTGCTGCTGTGAGAATATAGAACCTCTCTGCCTCAAAATCAAGTGCACGGGACAAAAGGAACTCTCCAGAATGTGGGTTGAGGAGGAAAAGGCCGTCCCCGTCATCTTCCAGAACAGAGTACACTAGGCTCCTTTGATCTTCACCATGTGCTGCTTCAAGAAGGCCCACAATTGTTCCTGCATCAGAGGACAGATTGAAGGCACAGAGGAGGGATGTTTTCTTGTTCTGTGGCTACTAGCCTCTTACTTTTACATTTTAAAACATGTTTCATATGTGTTTCATATGGTACATATGTATTGTTTTATATACTGTTTTGTGTACAGTTCAATTATACATTTATTTTATAAATGATATACTTGATACACAAATTGTGTAATCTACTTTGCAAGGGCTTGCATATATATATATTCCCCACTCGCCCTTGTGAGTCTTGGAAGCTTGAAGGTCCGGTGTATTGTCCTTTATATTTTTTTATCTATTCCCAGGACTGCACTCTTCTGGACAGTGTTCTCGAATGTTGTTCCTGGGATTTGCTGGAGTCACTCTCCCAGTTTAAGAGTTAGTGTTCCAATTACCACGGAATATTACCTTCCATATCTTTTCTAATTCTTCCTTAAGCCCTTGGTTTATATATACAGTGCCAGTCAAACGCTTAGACACACCTACTCACTGCTTATTTATAGTGTTTTCTAGGAAACATACCAAACCAATAAAGTAACACATATGTGATTATGCTGTGATGGTCAATATTATTTTATCTGAAATTTTAGATACTTCAGCATAGTCACCCTTCAGCTCTACACTAGTGATGTTCTCCAGCTTCATGAGGAGCCACCTATGATGCTTTTCATTCAGTCTTGAAGAAATTCTCATATGCACAAAGCACTTGAAGGGTGAGGGACTAAGACTCTGAAAGAAAACTTTTTGCTGAAGACATCTACAATTAATTGTGCATCTGTGAGTGCATATTTTTTGCTACTCCTGCAGCTACTAACTGTTATGGGTATGCCTAAACAAACAAACAAACAAACAAACATGGTCTTATTTATCACAACGTGGGCATACAAACAATTACGCCCAAAAGCAAGGATGACACAAATGAGATATTATATATAATATACATCAAACACTTCAAAAATACAGGAATAATAACAAGAATTCCACAACAATTGTAGACTGGTTTTCTGCATGGTATTTAAGGAAAATAACTTGAAGTTGTTGGTGCATTAGTTAAAAGGCGTATAATTACTCAGTAATAGATGGCACGTAACCTTACGTGGAGTTTTTGGAATGCTCCATACAACTAAGAGCTGTAACACAGTATTAGCCGTGCTTGATCTGTAACCACGGATACCGATGTTACTTGCTACGAAACACAACCTGACCAAATGACTTGATAAGTAGGAAGCTACATTCCAAGGTGACATTCAAAAACATTCTGTTGGAAATAATGTATAAAAATAAATGAAATAATAATGAAATAAAGTAATAAATACATTAAATGACCTACCTGGCTGTGTATCTTCTTTTACTTCAAAAGAATAAACAGACTTTGAGAAAGATAAGGAGGCGATGTTTCTGCTCTGTATCCCGTCTCTGTCAAGTTTGCTTTGAGACTGCAGTTCTGAGGTGTTCGACCAGTTTATTTCACTGATGGGTGACCCTAAACCATCTAAGAGATCTGTGCTTTTCTCTCCACGTGTAGCCAAGATGCCGATAATCTAAGGAGCCAAGAGCAAAGAGAAGAAAGATTCTAAAACCAATTATTGTAAATGTAAAATCCGACCTTACCACCGTGAGAAAACCACAGGTATGCCAGACAGCATTGCAAACAACACACTGTGACGCTTGTGACCGCTAATTCCCCCATGACATGAAAAAAAGGGGCTCTTTGTCAGGGACCTTTACTAAGAGCAGCAACACTACACCTCCATTAGTGAGGTGTCCTCAGTGGGATCCCTTGTTCTTCCTCCCTTTCAGAGTCCCTCACAAACATGAATATGTTCTTTAATCACCACGTTACCTGACAGGTACTAGGAGAATCAAAGAACATAAACAGTCAGGCACTTTGGGAATTCATTAAACATGTTCAGGTGTTTGTTAAATGTCAATCTTGAATTGTTTGGATTTAATTATCTATTTAATATATTGCAACTGCAATTTGATGCTCCTTTGCCACATACAGAATTTCTAGAAGATAAATTCATTCTGTATTGTTTTAGCTGTGATAAATCTGTGATCATATGTGATGCTGATTTGAATATTTTAAAACATGTTCCCGATCAGTGAGGGTATATCTATAATTTAGACAGATGGAATACACAACTGCAACTGCACAATAGCAGAAAACTGAGCACAGAAGCTAATAGCAAGAGGCTATTAAGTAAAATCAGATTTTGTATTCCACTTGGCAAAAATACTCACCGACAAGTGCACAAGAAACGCAAGATTCATTAATCCAAAAGAATCCATTTTTTCGTATGTATCCATTTACCTCTTTACGCAGGTATGCAAAGTTTGCAAAAGTGAAATACGAAAGTACGTATTTGTGCTCCTGGAGTTTATCATCTTTACAACCAACAAGTTCAGTCGCAAGAGTGATGTGATGTGAGGAGCCCACTGGCAGAAGCAGCAATATGTAGGAATGTAGCGTTTCCAAAAAAGGCATAGCCTAACCTTTAGCAGATTTCGAGGCCAACAACCCCCCCTCCCTCTCCCCAGCCACACACACCCCC
>JAOXYF010000013.1:1364078-1381300 GCA_028565775.1 Sternarchorhynchus goeldii | reverse complement strand
CCCATTAACCCCCACCCCCGAGAAAGTGACAAGGAGCTACCGCATAGCAGAGTTAACAAGCACATTTGTTGAGCATGTGATATGAAAGCATACGTATTGTAAGTAAACGCCTTGTATGTAACACGATAAATTAACGTTAACATTACATTCTACTGAATTAGGTCTAATAATATCACATTGACAGTATAACCAAATCTTTCTTGTTTGTGTTTTTTATGTAACGTACCCACATCTTTTTACCCCATAACCTACACTTTACAGCGTTGGGTAGCTGTTTTCTTTTGCTTAATTGTTGCCTCAGTTACAGACCTCCTGTGTCTGTCCTCAATAAATGCGAGGTGACAATGATCTATTTAAATATTTCCCCTTTCTTCCGCCACAGTCGCGGAGATCTTCTGCGCCCCTCCTTGAACGCGATTCAGTTCAGTGCTGGCCAGCGTGGCACTCACCCAGGAGGTGAATGAAGAGGCCGGGTGTGAAAGGGGGGCTCAGCAGATGGGCCTTGGACAGTTCTCCAAAAGAGAGACACAATGGTGGAGAATATTAATTTGCTTTGAATCCACATTGAGGGTCTTATATAGATGGTTCATTAGCTCTCTGGTTTCAGACCGATTTTACAGCGTTTAACCACCGAGGTCCTTGATTCAGTCAAACCAAACGGAGGTTCGAATTTGGCATCACAGTTGAAGTCACAGTTGTATGTGAGGTTTGAGTCAGCGAAGCAGCTTCTATAAGAAGCGATTACATTCATGGGGGAGAAAAATATCCGTGCAATTCGGACAACATGCATTAAAACAAATTGAACAATTTATATGTACAATTAAATTCGGCTGAAAGCAAAACTAATAAAGTCCCAAACTAATAAGATACTGAATTTTACCAGTGTTTAAATCTTTTAACAAATGCAATGAATTAATTACACTTCTAGCTACCATCCGAAGTTCGTGCAATCCTTACATTGTAATAACTCATTATGATTACATCATTGCTGCATTAATATTGTATGCGCTACGTTATAATGAAGTAGAGCCACTAGATGTCGCTGCACATATGAAACTACAAAACCCTCAATCTAGGTTTTATTACCCCATTTACTTCCCTTGCTCGAAAATACAGCTGCTCTTGTAGCCTACCTAAATGCTCAAAAAATTATTCATGAATAAAAATGAATAATGTGCACATAATTCACTTTAATGGAGTGAAAATCGCATTTAAAGCACTCGGTTAGATTGAATGTTCTCATTTGTTGAAAACAGATCCGCCATCAGCATAACTGTGCACTGGTAAACGTAATGACACTACTTCCAATTTAAAGACATCAATCCCCCCCCCAAAAACTTACCCACCTTTGGTAGTAGTCTAACAACATGCAAGAGTAGTACATAAGTGTTCCTCTTAGAACAGCTGTTATGTTGTAGTGACAAATATCAGTACAGTAGGCAGATGAGCACAAATTTGATATCCTCCTGCTGTCACAAGCCCAGGCAGATCATTGCTGGAATTGCTGTGGAGAACCCAGCAAAGAACAGACCAACTTGTGACAAAAAAAAACAAACAAACAAAAAAAAAACACCACAAACAAACAAAAACCAACAACAACTAGATGGGAATCTCACCTTAAAACATGCAGTCAAATTTGCTGTTGTCTAGAACTAATGTGGGAAATAATCCCGTTTTGTTTTCCTTTATAACTGCAGGATGTGTCTTAAAGAACTACATAATTACAGTAAAACTGTCAAGCTATGCATAAAAAAAAATTTATTTAGCACCTCTCAAACCTAAGGCCACTTGTTATGCATCACAAAAAATAAAAATAAAAAATATGTAATATATATTCTCTACTTAACATACTAACACAAGCATAGGGACAAATCGAAAACATTTCTTAAAAAAAAGGAAAGAAAATGTTTATTTCAGACACATTCGTGAATGTCAAACAAAGCTGCATTCTTATAATTAGAGTGGTATTCAAAGTACAGTTAAAGGACCGTATGACAGCAAATACGAAAAATATTTTAAAAACTAATATGACAAAGCACTACAGATCTACATAAACCAGATAATTGTGCTATGCACATTCAGAGAAACAGCCGTTCTCCTCCACCTTAAACTGTTCCAGGCAAGAACTACCACTAACCAAAAAAAGGGGGGTTGGGGGCAGGGGGGGGTGAAAAGACTGAAGACACATAGTGTTAACTTTACAAAAGGAGAATAACACTGTACATCTTAAAAACGTTTCATATACACAGCCTAACAATTCTTGTTTCTGCTGTATTAGGTTTGAGGACGCAAATCGTATACACTTGGATTTATGGCATGGACAAGACGATAGGCTCCATCAGTACTCTACTCTACTCTACTCATCATCTTCCTCATCGTCTTCGTCGTCATCGTCTTCGTCGTCATCTTCACCCTCATCGTCATCCTCGCCAGCAGCCTTTTTGGACAACCCTGCAATTCCTTTTGTGCGGTATACAGCAATATCCTGCAAAGGGAAATAATAAGTAAACACCACCAAGACTTTATACTCAAAAGATGCTTTCACTGGTAACTGTGAAAATCACAGAAAGGGCTCGTCAAACCTTGTCATATTTCTCCTTCAATTTGGCTGCCTTCTTCTCATAAGGTTGCTTTACTTCTGCTGATGAGCTGTTCCACATCTCTCCAAGCTTCTTCGCTATGTCTCCAATGGACAGGCCTGGGTTCTCGCCCTTGATCTTGGGGCGGTAGTCACCGCAGAAAATGAAGAACGCTGACCTGAATGACAAGACAACAAACATGTTCCTAGAGTAGTCACAAGAGTAAAAACAGAAGCACCTGGAATTTCTGTCACTAGGATATGTACGTACGGAGGTCTCTTGGGGGCGTTAGGGTCCTTAAATCGCTTCTTCTTTTCACCTTTGGGAGGGACGTAGTTCTTCATTTCTCTTTCATAACGAACCTTATCTTGTTTTGCCATATCCTCAAACTTGCCCTTCTCTTTGGGTGTCATTGACTGTGAAGAGAGTGGTAAAAAAAATTAAATAAAAAAAAATTGCATCACTCAAAAAAGCACTTCCATTTGAATAGAAATCACTTAAATTCACCGCTACAACTGACAGGATGTCAGCAAGATTTTTGTAAAAATCAGAAAATACCTTCCATCGCTCTGAGCATTTCTTGGAGAATTCAGAGAAGTTAACACTAGCATCTGGATGCTTTTTCTTATGCTCCTCACGGCAGGTTTGCACAAAGTAGGCATAAGAGGACATCTTTCCTCTGGGCTTCCTCGGGTCTTTAACCATCTTGCCGAGTCTTTAAAAGAAGTTTGGATATTAACGACTTTATGAATAAAAGAAGTAATGATCAAATGTAGTCAAATGTAAAATGTAACCTGTAATTTTAATATCGTCCATTAAGTTATATGTAACGATTTATGTTAATAATTTAATGCAATTCTTCATTCTCCAAGTCGTTTATTAATTTTTAATAAACGTTTCTCTAGATCGTCAGTCATGTCATTCAAGAAAACTTGGTTCAAAGATGAAGTCATACACCGTTTGATCGTACGGTGAAAGACAAGGACCTCAAATTTACGAACGCAAAAGCATAAATTACATTACGGGAGGATTTAAAAAGTCAACAATTTCATATTTCAGTTTTGCTTTGTGTGTGTGTGTTTTTTGTAAAACATATCGAGAGATGGATAATCATCACCAAACAAGTCAAGACATGTAAAGCGAGGGTAGACACGACTACCCCTACAACAATAATATTTCTTCTTCCATTTTGAAAAAGCCGTCTTCATGAGAGAAAGTCCCCCTCATTCGTCTCCTCCCACATTCCCGAGTAATTTTAGAAGCCTAAATAAATCGGCTTCGAGGCCTTTTCGTGAGCATTGCTTCCCTTCAGATATTATCAGGTGTCCTCTGAAGAACTTCCTCCGTATCGACAGAGTGTCTGTACTATACGCGGTTTGCAGGGGGAGTCAGCAGAGCCTTCGGTCTTAGAATGGCCGTCGCGCGTACTTGCGCGTGCTGGCGCGCGCACTCGCGCGCTCTCGCTAGCCACATTAGCAAGCTAGCATCGCTCGGACTAATATGGCTTCCTGTCTTTATGTCTGCAAGGCAAATCCACATACGGGCCGCCACTAATTTAACACTTTGGCCTGTTTTATTTTAACCTTTCGATTTGGGGGAGGGGGAGAAAAAAAACATTTGCAAAGTTAAAATGGCACTGAAATACAACGAGCTGGGGGGAAGAACGGTAGAAAATAAACAAGATAAAAATACATCTTCGTGAACGGAGCTTTAAAACGTCATCCCATCCCCCGCTACTCACTAAATGCAATGATGCACTGAATATCCTATGCAGCCATATTACAATACTGACAACACAAATCCCATTTTGTGAAGCACATTTATGGAGAAAAAAACAAAGTGCGTTGATATGCGACATAATTCCGAGCAGTTTTACACATTTTCGTTTTGAACTGTCTCGTAACACGGTGACATTAGCACTGCGTTCAATCTGGAGTACTGGCTCACACAATAGCTTAGCCTGATCTCGTAAGCACGCTAGCAAATACCCAAAGTCAAAGAGCTAGCGACTAACAGCTATGCTAAGCTAGCTGGCTATGCTTAGTTCAGTTTATTGAAAGACATATAGCTAGCTAGCAAGGAACTTTGAACTGGCCGTATAAACAGTTATAGAAAAAGGTGTATTTATAGCACATCACAATTTTAGGTCACGACATTAACAAGTAAGCATAAATACTGGCTGGCCAACAGTAAATTGAATCTGACAAAGATGGGCCGGTTATTTCAAAATCAAATATCCAGTAACAAAGGAAATATTTTTTTAATACAGCATTTTTATAAAATGTATAACTGAAAACCTTGTGAATACAATCTGAAAACTCACCAAGGAAAAGCCTCGGTCCGCAGCTCCTGTGTAGATGCCTACAGATAATAGATTGAAGTACAATAACACCGTTGCGCGGTCTTCCAAGTGCGTGTTCGTCCTTCTGCCCAAGAGAAACAGAAATCAGTCTCGCATCCTATTGGCTACCGCCAAGTCTAGCGAGCTTCTGATTGGCTCCGAGCAGTCTATAGGCGATAACAGAGACGAGAGGGGGTTGGTCGTTTTTACGAGAGACGTCATATTTTGAATGGCGCGTTAATACGAAAAGTGTTCCGCCGCGATACATGTCTGATGATAGCGAAGGCATTGATTTGTACTGGGGTCATCCCGCTATACTGACAGTGAAGCAAACACACCGCTGAAAAAGAACAAAAAAAAATTGTATTGTACGTCATCATTTGTTATTATTTTTGATTCGTTTTTTTTATTATAGAACAAATGCTTTCCGAATATTGTTTCTTTAATGCTGTGGTAATATTTTTAATTCATTTATTTTAATTTTTTCGCTCACCACCAGTGGTCTGAGGAAGCTAGGCGCTGTTAGCTGTACAGCTAAAGATGTTGCTTACAGCAGAACAAGCAAAATGAGAAAATGAATGATCGTTAAATTAAATGAGTACTGGATTCATGCAACTCCGACTCTGATGACATTCGGTTCAATGTGAATTATATGACAATGGGTATTTCAAGAACTGGGTTAAATGTTTTATTCTGAACTTAACAAATGATCTTTAAACCATCATTGTTCGGTCTTCCAAGTTCGCGTTGTCACCATTTGTGTAAGTTACCTTACAATAATAAATATCAGACATGCAATTTTTCGTTTTCCCACTGAGAGGCGCAACGGACAAAAATTTGAAACTTGATGGACGATATGGAACCTACTTGTTCTCATTGTGATTTTATAGCCTGCACTAAGGTTTACATCGTGTGCGACTAATCCAGGCTATGTTGAACTTTGAAGACGGAAATATTTTGAAGTGATAGAAACAGTAGCTAAAAACATTAGCCAGCAGTAATGGACTAAATCGGTGCGCCACGGGTCGTCAGTCAGCGCCACACTGCGCACTGCTTCTAGTACTGGAGCGCCAATGTTGTGCGTCTCCTATAACAACGCAGACGTCCCTTTCTCTCAAATGCTTGCCGCTCGTGTAGTCGCGTTTAATAAGAGCATTTTTGGTGTGGATTAAAACATCAAATGGCGCAATAAAAAAACGCGTCATAATTAAGAAGTTCTCTTTGTTTTGAGGAGGCTCCTCGAAGACGACTGGGGGTTAGAGAATGCCGACAAGCAAAACTTACTGGTTTTACTAGAGGGATTTTATAAATTCCCTAGTAGAAGAGGACCGTTAAAAAAATACATGAATATGGCAAACTGTGGTTAGTTCTAGACTATGTAAAGATATTTTTTATGCGTTTTACCAAATCGTTTGGTTAGGTTGATTTGTAACTTGACATTAAATGGTCTTAATTAGCTAACAGTGGTGTTCTAAATATTTCTAAGATGTGAAAAAATGGGACCCATATGAGACCTCCCAGAAAAGGGACTTCGTGTATAGACCAAGCTCATCGACTCCAGTTTTAAGGTAGGCCTTTCCTCTAGAAACAGTAATTACACACATATGATTGGTAGGTTACTCCTCTCTCTGTTATGATTGTATACAGAGAGTAGTTTATTCCAAAACATCTCATAAATGACACAACTAAAGTGGAGTGTGCTTTAATCTCAAGAATATTAATTCTTCCCTATACCTTCTATCGTAAGACCTCTGACATCTAAGGCGTATGGAAATTCATATGCTGTGGATGATCCTGTGGGTGTAACCGAATATAATGAGGACTTTTGCTGGAAGCCACCATCTAAGCCTGCGTGCATTCATACTGGATCTGCCTCTGGCAACTCGAGAAACAACCCACATCCAAGACAGGTGAAAAGATGTTTTTAGCTGTTAGATGTCCTTGTATTTGTTGTGAAAAACCTTTGCAAGTACTGTAAAACTGTGTGAAACCCTTGGAATGATTTCTGTATACATGGTATGTGTGTCGTCTATTCTTCAACATGGTTCTCAAAATAATGCTAGACCATCCTATTTAGCAACCAGATGTTTTACATTGTACATGGGCTCTTTGTATATCCTAATCCATGTTATAATAGTATTCTTTAGTTCACAGATACTAAAATAATTTTGCCTGAGAAGCACTTTCAGCAAGTTATATTGTAAGTTTATACACACAGCATCTGGCCGTGTGTGTTTCTGCTCACCAAACCAGTACTTTCTTCATGTTCTTTACCTCTAGGCTTTTATGGTATGGAGGATTCCACCTGGACTGAAACCTTGTGAAAACCTTCCAACTGAGGAGGAGGTGCGAACCACTCTATCGGCTCAGTACAAATCCACCTACAGGACTGACTTTCTGGGCATACCTCAAGGTTGGAGGTCTCACTGCATTAAATAAACTCTTCCCCGAATCCTTGAAAACATTCATGCAAAAAAGTGTCATTGAAAAGCTAGATGTTTTGGCCAGTGGTGTGGCAATCCAGTCGTGTATTAGAATTTCACTTTTATTTTTGGCTGCCTTTGCTGTGTAATGAGTCGGTAGCCCTGCTGTGGCGTCCCCAAGCACAGCTGTTCCACTGTTCTGGTTTCACTGTAGGGATTGTGATGAACCGCACAGTCCTTGCTCCTCTTAAGACACGACCTGAAGTCCCTAAGTGCATCCAAACCGAGATGAGGTACAACTACCGCAAACCCATTCAGAAAGCAGAGCTTCAGGGAAATATTTCCCGCTATGGGTGTAATGTTCTGCATGGGATTGCTCCAGTGGGTATAGGTGAGCTTTGGATCACTGCATTTCTATCTGACTTTTGAGGTTTGGAATTTATTGCATGTGAAAATGGAGAGTTTTTAATAATAATATATTAAAAAAACGGTTATTAGCCAATGTAATGCAGTTTTATCTGTGCCACCATGTTTTCTTGTTATTCTGTAGTCCCTACAGTTGTTCAAAAACACATCACTGACCTGGAGAGCAAGAAGCAAATGACCACCTACAACAGACATTTTGGAGGTCAGTTTACTGACCTCTCATCGTCAATGCTTCGCTCCCTCAAATCTGAGGAAGTCCAGAACTTCTGCAAGCACCTACCTGAAAAAGGTGAGCAAGAAAAAAACCTTTTAGGCATGAGGTTTTAGTTTGTTTAGTATTCTGGGCTTGTTGTATACAACCGTCCATTTACATTGTCTGCAGAGTAAAGTGCATATATGAAATGATAACACAGACTTGATTTTTTTTTTTTTTTTTTTTTTTGTTGCTTTTTTTGTACAGAAAAAATGGTGGTCCAGACATTCTTGCAGAAATCCTTCAGTCCATGCGGTAGTAGAATAAGGGTGAAGGAGCCAGCAGAGCTGGCCTCCGACCCTCCAGTGCTGGACAGGATGTCAGTCTGGCCTGGGCCTCTGTGATTGTTACATTCATGGTTTTGAGTATGTATGTAATAAAATGATAAATTGCTTCCTAATACAATTGTACTGCTGTCTAGGTGGATGTCCAAATGATGATGGGTATTCATAAAAAGTCCAATTTTAATGTATATCAGAAATTAATGTTTTGAAATATAATGATTTGATGTTAAATTTATGCATGTTTTCTGACAGGAAAGCTCGCTTTGGAGGAAGACTCACAGTTAGGTTAACCTATTCAACATAGATTTAGATATAAAAATAAAACTGATGTGAAATATGATTTGATATTAAATTGATGAATATTTTTGACAGGAAAGAGTTTTAGCTTTGGAGGAAGACTCGCAGTTAACCTGTTCAAAATAAATTCAGTGATAGAAATAAATGGTGGAAGTAATCACTCTCATTCTGCAAACGTGAAACAGAAAATAAAATGCTGAACTTGGTTAAAACACTGAGTACATGAGATCTGTTTCCTTTGTCACCTCAAGGACATTTTTACTCTAAAATGCTAACAGATTAGTCTGTGCTAGGCCAAAGGCATATGCTGTTCCAACTCTTTTCAAATACTCAACTTAGGTTTCAGCACAGAGGGGGGCTCAAAGTCAGGTCAGGTGAGAGGTTTGGCTATCAGGTAACATGAACCTGAGGCGAGCTGTGGGTTGGGCTGCGTCGTGCAACCATAGTGTCACAAAACACAAGCCAGGAACCTGTGTGGAGCAAGAGTCTCCCGCATTCCCAGCGAACTGCTCATCCGTACTCCTCCAGTGATGCTGCTGGGCAAGAAAGCTCGCCCCACCTCCGCTGGTGGGAAGATCGAAACCCAAAACATACCCAGGTATTCTTCTCTGGTGTGTGCCTTTGTAGCACTTGTATACAGACAAGGATTTCTGCAGGCAGGTAAGGTTTTCTGGCACCATTTCCAAGAAACCTCTTCTGCACATCTTAACTTGCTCTGCAATGATGCCCCTTTGCTTTAATCATAGTGCAAGATAAAGGGTTGGCAGCACATCTGCATTCTGGTATTAGCAGTCTCTTGTTCTCATGCTCTCGTCTGTTGTTAAGAGAATTGTTTATGGTTGCCAGGAAGCTGTAGCACACTGTGGCAACCATGCAGGAAGATGGTTGTGAAGTGAGCTCTAACTGCATCGCTGCGTGTCCTTGAGGAGTGATTCATTTGTGTTTTGATAAATGAGTGTGAAGATTTTGGTCGACTTTCATTCAGTTAGCCTTGAAGCCCTGTGATCATTCGGCGAGCAAATCTAATTTGGACGGCTCCTGCTGTCATTTTGCTGCACTTAAACAAACTGAAACAGAGTTACCTTAAGTGTAAGGAACCCAGTATTGATTGCTTTCTTCAGATCTGAACACCACTAAAAATGTCCGCATTGTATTTCGCTGTTTTAGTTACAGGATACTATGAAATCCTTTATGATTCCTGTTATTGTTTGTTTATATACATTTTCTGGATAACAAATAAGTAATATACTATAATACTATATATAATAGAGTAAATTATCAGTTCTACTCTATTTTAAGTCATGGAAGTTTCATTTCTATAAGCTGTTAAAAGCCCAAAGACATGTATTTAAGTTGAACATACATAATACCAGCATGTCTCCTCCCCTTCCCAGTATTCTGACAGAGTTAGGGCCTGCATCCGGTACCACAGAACACTGCCTGCTGAAACAACGGGGGCCGGGGTGTCGGCCTGGCGAGGAAGGCCGTGCTGCAGGCGCCGGCCCCGGTGAAAAAAGCCCGAAGCCAGAGTGGCTGGAGAGGGAGCTCCTGAGGCAGGAACACAGACGACACTCGCTTGATCTCGGGGCCAGCACGGAGCTGACCGTCCGCCGGCGTGCCGCGCACATCCAGCAGACTTTCACGCTGTCTAAACTCAAGGTAAAGTTATGTTTTTAATAGCACTCACTGTTGATGTTTTTCATGTAAACATTGACTCAAAAGTTGTGTCCATCTATGAGTTTTTTTTTTTTTTACCACCGTATCATTTCATGTCAGACTAGTTTTGGTGAATTGGGTGGTGATTGGGTGGGAGACATGTGGAGGCTGGTTACCAGAGAAAGATTCTTGCATTACCATGGTGATGGGTTTAAATGACTGAAAGCACATGTACTGATCAATATGCAAGGCTCTCGTCTGGCTGTAAATGTAAGATCATATTGTAAATGTATGGTTATGGTTATTTCGTATTTTTATTTGTCCATGCCTTTTGAATATTTGTTAATTACTTAAAAGTAATTGTTTCCAAACAGAACACAGAGCACTGTATATAATGTAACCCTAGCTTCAAAGCTGATGGTTTACCTCTTAGAGGTTCTTCATATAATTCATATCAAAGATCCTTTCCTAACAAATAAATTATATAAATAAGTCATTATAGCAAATTAATATATAAAAACAGTAATCAATCAATTCCTTAGAATGAATATTCAGTAATGGTCAGTAATTATTACATTAACAGAAGCCTGAAATTATATCATATTGTAAGTATTTTGAAACTCAAGCCAAACTGTGGCTCACTGAGGTTGGGGTGTCACTAGCATTTTGAATGTTTTTTAAGGGTTATGACCTCAAGGTGTCACTGGAGTGCTGGCATATGCCCTGTGGGTTCAGGAAGTGCTCTTTCACACAGCCTTCGAAGGCTTCTTTCAACAGCTCCTCAGGGAGGCTACTGTAGGACGGAATGGGGGTTCTGACAGAAATTATATCTTGAACTCATATGAATGGAATTCTTTAATTCATTAGTTGACAGGTCTCCAGAGACCCGGACCAGCCAGAGCTGGACTAGTCTTCACAATACGTTTGCATTCTACTTTTCTAGGAGAGTGCTTGAGCTTCTACCACATTGGTTTATTTCATAAGGTTATCCTGTTTATACTAAAGGTAATTTGCCACCTGACTGCACTCTGAAATGGGTTTTAATGTTACCCTGAGTGTATTCTATAGCTATTTGAATTTTGCTCCTCACCAAGAATCTCTTAAATGTGTAAGAAATGATGCATCCCGGTCCAGTCTTTAGTATGTGCCATATGTTTGCATTTATAATTAGCCAACAACCATTTTTAAGGACTGTATAATGCAACATTACCCAACCCAGTTCTCAGGGCCCATTGGATGGTTCCATGTTTTTGCTCTGCCCACTTTACCAATACATCAGGTTACAGCAAAACCACGGACCCTGAGAACTAGGGTGGGAATCACTGGTTCACAGAGTACATTTACGGAAAACCTCCACTTACAGGCTATGTCTATAGGTTGTGGTCATATACCTCAGACAGTTTACACTGCAAAGTCAATCTTTATATGACAGATGGGACAGATTGATATCTAGATTTTATCTATCTCTTTTCATGATTTTTACTTGAACATTAAGAAGCCGTCATTAATTTGTTTCCTCTATATTTTTTAATAACAGGAGAGATGTGCTCTATAGTGAAAGACTTTGGACATTTCAATGCCATTGGTAGCACCAAATGCCCAGAAAATAAATATAAAACTCAAAATATAACAAGAGATGTTCACAGTGACAACAGCATTGATGTGGAGAATATTTTATGACACTGTTGCTGATGTTGGTTATTCTGCATTTGACCTCAATCTTGTCCCTGTTTTTTTTCTTTTTCATCTTCTAATCTCTCAATTCCCACCTGACACTGAGTGAAGAAGCTATTAGCTTCTCCACTCAGAGGATGTGGTTGGAGTACAATTGCATTCCCCCAAGGCCAGGACTTTGTGTCCTTTCCTTGTGATAGCAAGAACAAAGAGTGTGAGCTGGTTTAACCAGTCCTTCTTCTACTTTGTAATCATCTGATTGTATAAACCATGAACCCTAACCCACTTCCATACTACACACTGTATTTGCAAAGACTTAAATGAGAGAAAATAGCGGGTAGAAATGAAACACGTGGCAGGAAAGCAGGTGTGGTTTAATGTGAAGACATAATTCCACCATAAGAACAAGAGCAATAATGGACAGAACAGTAAGAGTTCTGCTAGCCATTTAGCAGCACGCCACTCGGAGTGTCACATTGTCCCTAGAAAATAAATGTCAAATGCTATTTTCCTTCCATTTTTAAATTCCTGGTAATGGAGACGTTGATGTGGGGTGGTATGTGTGGTTAGACCAGAGCACCTTGTGATTTCACCAAAATTCCTCTGAGGTGTTTGATCTCAAAAATACAGCTCCAGTGGTCCATCTAGTCACCGATCCACCAGGCACTGTCACTGCAAAGCTTCACAGAAGTAGGTGGGTTATAAATGTGTAGATGGACTGATCCTGATGAACTGATCCTGATGGACTGATCCATTGCTGCAGTCCTTTTTTTTGCTACCCAAATGTTTCCTGCAGGTAAAAAGAAAAGCCATGTTGCTAAGAAACCATGTTCAAGTCGAGGAGAGCCACTTGCATTGGAAGAACATCTTGTCTCGGGATCTCGCCCTGTTTCTTTTGTATTTAGGATAGCAGCATGTTTCATCCATGCCAGCAGCTTTCACATCACACTTAATTTACACTCACAGCAGTCTCCTTGAAGTGCTCCAATTTAAAAATGTGCCCCACGTTTCTCTCTCCCTCCCTTCACTCCCTTTCCCTGGTAGTGCACCGAGTTCATTAATTGGCTGGTAAGGAGATATATGTTTGCTCTTCCAATATGAAGTGCTTGTTTGCTTAGCAGTGCTCTGCTCCCACTCACCTTTGACGTGAAATAACCCAAAATAAATATAAGCTCAGTAACCCATGAATACACAGGAATTACGATGATGGCTGGGATTAAAAATGTGACTTTCTGCATGTAGAGTGTGCTGCTGCATGTTAATGGTTGCTGTGATTTTAATGGTTTTCCCATACAATTTATAGTGATTAATTATCTTTTATGGTGTTCATTTTGAACTTGGATAAACCCTGTAAAATTCAGTTCACCACTGTGCACAAGTGCTGTTTGACATCGTACTGATGATCTGTGGAGCATAACATTTTTGTTTCCACACAACAGATTGAGCAGAGGGTGTCCCTCGAAAATCTCAGTAAACTGAAGTCAGCATTTGAGGTCAGCAGTCAAAATATCATTACTCTGTATTAATATTATATTATAATAATCAAATCAGGGCTGGTGTCTCTTGTGAACTATGAAAAACTCTCTTGAGCAGGACTTTGAAAAGGACGGTACCGGATCTGTTAATCTCTCTGAGTTCCGTCTCATCATTAAGAAGTGTCTGGGCCTGCCTGATATTGTAAGTCATAACGGTATCAGTCCAGCACTGAGAGGATAATTCCAGACATTTTTTGCATTAATTTCTCATGTCCGTTAAATTACAGCATATTGTTTATGTATGCAGATGACTATACTTCAACTGACTGTCGTTTAAAAATAGCCTTTGCAATGTACGCTGATGCTGTGCCTGTTCCTTCTGATGCCTCTCTGAATGTCACAGAATGACGCTCAGATCCACGAGCTTTTTATGAAGATTGATTACTCTGGTCAGGGCAGCATTGAATGGGTATGAAGAATACTATGCTTATTACACACACATCACCCACCCTTATTTCAATCAGGAAACAGAACATTTCATTTAATGCAGTATTGCATATTCCTCACACGCTCTCATAATTTCCAGATCTAAAGCACTTTCACAGCTGAAAAGGCCTGATAAACCCAAATATTCCCTACTGAAGTGAAAGAGGGTACCCAGCCACAAAGCCGTCACAGCTGGTATAGAAGTAAACATAGAACACTTATTGGTCTGGTGTAAACACTAAAAGTTAGCCAAAAAACAAATTGAAATTTGTTTTACTGCTAAAAAAAAAAACAGGTTCAGTGTTTCAAAAAAAATATAAAACCACACGGCCTAGTTCTAAATATTAATATGCACATGTCCTGCTGCCTCTCCAGCTTCTGAACCATGCTCCACTTTGGGGTTTGTATGTATCTCATGTAGACACACAGTTAAATAGTTAATGTTGTATTTTGTTAGTATGCCTAGCAAACATCTGGGTTGAATGTAATTCTGTAGGAATTTGATTAATGCTGCCACAATTACTGTGTGTAAAATCAGGACAAGTTCTGCACATACATGCAGTTGGAGTACACAGAAAAGGAGGAGTCGGTGGCGCGGGGAAAGCAGGTGGCGTTTGTGTTGCCAGCCACCATAAAAGTGCTGAGTCATGGTGAACCCGTCCTCAGGATTCACCCCACCCCTGACGGAGCCGTTGTAACAGTCAGGGAAGATGGAACAGTCAACTACTGGAGCTCCAAACTTCGGCTGAGGAAGAGAAAGAATGTGTTCGTGAGTAAAACCCTCTACGTAGATCCATGAGTGGAGTCGTCCTCTACCCAGAGGTACAGGGTCGAATGTAACCATGGTTTTAAATTGTGGATCATGATTATGTATGAGAAGATCAAAGCGCAGAGTAGACAAGTAAAGACTATAGTCATACAGAGAAAGAGATTCCAGGGAGTAACTGCAGTATACTGACACAGACATAGTCAAAATTGCATAGTAGTACACAAAATTTCTAAAGAAACGTGATGTGAAATGTCAAGAAGCAAGAAGAACGAACAGCCTATATATAGCTTCTGTATGTATGTATGTGTGTGTATTTACTATATAATTTTGCCTTGTTTTTTGTATTTTAACAAAGCACGAAAGACCCGCTGGACGAAAGCCAAAGTGGGCCACTGATTTCATCACAATGCCTCAGTATAACAAGCTGATTGTTGGAACAGGGTGAGGATGACTTCACAAAATAATGTTGCAGAACAGTTATCCCTTGCGTTTGTCTGAACCTCCATGTTTTTGGTGCATCCCTGTAAATCACACGATCTGATTGGATGGTAATCAGTCCCAAATGTAATCAGTTGAGCTGTGATGGGGGAGGGGAGTTGAACAGTGGGGCTCAAAAAACTGTCAGTGAATGCCAAATTTGTTCTGAAACAGTGGCTCCAGAGACTATGGACAGTTAGCTGGCGAGCCCAGGAGATATTTAATTGCCTCAGATGTGACTGAAAAGACACTAATGATATTTGGCTATCTTGACTTTTATATCATCAAGTACCTGAAGATGTCTGTAGAAAAGGGTCCATCTAAGCATCCTTCACATTTTTTCCTTCTTAAGACATTAATGTAAGTTTTTTCTGTTTCGCAGGGACAGAGAAATCCAGCTGTATGAGTTCTCTTCGCTGGAACCTTACTGTCAGATAAACTGCCTGGAAACTGTGCCTCTGAAATTAGACTACTGGTGAGGGCATGTTCAGAACCATCCGCTTCATGGGACAATTCGCAGAAAAATATAGTGAGGACCCAAGATAAAAATGTTACTGAAGCGACTCTGAGCAATTTATGGTCTCAAAATGTATATAGTATACTGTCTCCCACAGCGAAGCTCCTGTCGATCTTAACGACTGTTCGTGCTCTTCTCTCTTCTTAGCTATACTGGCCCTGACGAATGTGCCATCTTGTATGGTGATGCTCAGGTAATGTAAACCCCGTCCCTACGGCTACATCACCATGCAGATGAGCAGGGAAGTTCATGGCATTAGTCAGATTAATTATGAGGCTTTTGGCATCCTAGGGCTGTGTGAATATCATATTAATGACATCGGTGGGGGAGACTCTGAGGTAAACAAGCTTTTTAATAATTCTCGTTTTCCTTCTGCTTCCTTTTGGAGTCGACGACTAAAACAAGCCATGCGTGCATGTTTCTTATTTTCATAAATGAATATTTGATATTCAACACTGACACAGGTCAGTGAAGTAACTCAGCATGCATGGATTCACATACAGAAAAGCATTAAATGTTAAACATTATGGTCATGAGTCTAATCACACACTGATATATGCAGCCAAGATAAGTGGACTGCGCTATCAGTGAGTTTGGTTTGGGTTCAAATGACAAACGAATTAAAAGCCTTGGTGAGTTATATCTGTGTTGATGCTCTGAATTGGAATATGATTCATTCCTCTTTTCTTTTAAAAGCTTTTTAAAGATACATTTATCTGTAGGTTGTGGAAGAAGTTTCCAAAGGTTGAGACTGTGCCCAGTGTTACCATTGATCATGCAGTGCAGTCCCCAGCTGTAACATACATTAGCTGGAAAGTTCACCAAGACTGGATAACAAAGGTTACACTCTGGGTTTTTTTTTTCTAACACAATTTTATAATTCCACCACATATACTGAAATTGGGATTGTCTTATAATTTATGCCACCTTCACTGGTTTAAATTTGCAAATGCAAGACCGATGACCTGATGAGAAGATACTAAAGCACAAAACCCTCATTACATGCTGTCATTTCAGGTGAAATATTTCCAAACCATTCCTGCCATTGTATCCACATCAAACCATGAAGCTTCTGCCCTTGTTATTGGTAACATACAGATGATCCCCTCTCCTATTCTCTGTACTTTTTTCTCTCTCTATTCCATTATATGGTAAGAGCTTTTGTACTGAATGGACTGGCATAATCTAGCAAGAACAAAAGGTCTTTTTGCACAATTCTGCATAGTGGAACAGAGGAAAAGTGATAATTATCTGCTTTTTTCCTCATTAAAACCTGAAAATAGTACATATCTTTGGTCTCTCTTTAGAGGAAAGGTCTGTGTAGAAGGCTAGAGAGGGGAGAACAGCTATTTATCCAGCATATTTAATGCCAATGGAAGGATCTGTCAAAGCCTTCAATGTAATGAAATTCCAGTTAATCTGATTTGAATAGCATGCCGTGATCCAAGAGGCAATGGGGAAAAGACTATGAGTCATCTGTCAGCTGGTGCTGTGTGTGTGTGTGTGTGTGTGTGTGTGTGTGTGTGTGTGTGTGTGTGTGTGTGTGTGTGTGTGTGTGTGAGAGA
>JAOXYF010000013.1:1334945-1354096 GCA_028565775.1 Sternarchorhynchus goeldii | reverse complement strand
GTTTATACGAGTGTCATTCTTTCACAGCCTGTTCATAGTGGTTTATACGAGTGTCATTCTTTCACAGCCTGTTCATAGTGGTTTATACGAGTGTCATTCTTTCACAGCCTGTTCATACTGGTTTCTTCTTGATTGCCTTTTTCTCCTTTTTGTAAAATGTCATCATTGTACTCCATGGTTAAATGGCCTGAGCCCTTCTCGTTATTCATGCTGTCCACAACAGGAGAGTCCACTCTGGGCTTGGGTTTGGAAATCACCTCTTCACATACGTTCACCAGAGTCTATTGCAAATATAGAAAAAAATATAATTAAATGTGTATATTCCCAGCAGTTCAAGTGATTTTCGGAATGGTTAAATTCATGAATGTTTTCATGCTTTACAAACAATAAAGGTTCCACAATTCTACACTATTTCTACACTACCAGTTTGTGCTTAAAGGTGCTAACACATGCTACAAACAACATTCTTTTGCTTTGAATGTGGAGCCAACAAGAGGCCAGGCACCGGGACGCTGAGCTGTGGTCTACTGTCGTGTGAGCTGAGGCCCCTCGGGGGAGCTCTTACACACCTGGAGCTTCTCGTAGATCTGTGAGCTGCGAACCGCCGGCTCGTCCTCGGGCTTCAGCTGCTCTTGGGCGAGCATCGTGGCGGTCAGCCAGTCGTGCGAGGCCTTTACACACGCCCTCACCTTCTCCATGTCCGGCTCGTCGATGTGATTGTAGTTCTTGCTCTGTGGAACAGAACAGACCATTTCCGCACCGCTTCACCTTCACTGTGGTGGCGCTAAGGGCATAGCTGGTTCCTTTTAGTCATTCAAACAGTTTAGAAACCATGTAAACCAGTTTGTTTATATTGTTTGTCATGTTTGACAAAGAAGTCAGCCAGTAGAAAGGATCATTTTTTTATTCAAGAGTCAACTCAGTTTCTGTAAACTGACTCTAATAGCCTGTTCATTATGTTTTCATGTTCCTACACTAACTGTGAATAACACAAATGCATTTAAATAGCTGGAATTGATGCTTGTGATATGGATTTACTGAAGCTGAACCATCTGAGGCAACTGCAAGTTACGCGTCACAGTACAGAAAACCCGCCATAGTATGGAGAGTTTGGGAAGAAAAACAAAGTTAAAAAAAAGGTCAGTGAGCACCGTCAAATAAACAGAATTTTTTGTGTTTGGCTCATCAAATACAATTGAAGTTGCAATTTCTTAGCTCAGCAACTCAAGAAAACCAAAACAGCACACAGAAAAAGAAGTGGCAGCATAAATTCCAACACAGTCATCTCACCCCGTTTGAAAACTCCTCCATGATTGTCTTGTATTTGTGTATCTTGGCTGAGAGTTCCTCGAACAACTTGGGTCTCTTCACAGACTCCTCGTATCTGTCTTTTACAGGCATACCCAGCTTCTGTAAGGCAGAAAACAATGCAACTTTATGCCTCCCAACTTCTGGCACCACGAAAAACAAACTCGGGTTGGGCTCGAAGTGCATGGCAACCAATTAGCAAGCTGCGCTGGTGTGGAGCTGCAGAGGGATTATGGGAGCTCAGTGCAAACAGCTCCAGTCTGAAAACCACTGGGCACCATGCCGTGCCAAGTTCAGCATGCTGTCAAAAAGCTACAAGTCAATTTAAACTCTGTGCTGTGCTTACACTTCCAGCTAATGAGCGCTCAACACTATGCCAGTAAGATGCCATCTCAGTCCGATTTACTCTAAGGGGGCAAAGCAAATTAACTGAGGGTCTAAAACACAAATTAGCTGCACGTGTTTGAAGAGAGAAGCAGGGAATACCAAACAAACAGATGTGTGTCGTGTCTTGATAAGCAGACAGATGACTCACATGCATTTCTGCCAGTTTATGGAGATATGTCTGTTTGTCTTGGTCTTCTCCTTCATCATACAACCAGCTCTCTATGAGATTTAAAAGCTCAAAGAACTTCTGCTGGTCCTGGGGAGGGGGGGGGGTGAGAATATTTTTCATTAAAATAATCTACCTGGATTAAAACACATCAGTACGCATGGAGTTACGGTGGAGTCTGTTAAAGGCTATTTAGCTCACCTCAGGACTCAGGAATGTCTGATAGGGACCCTGCAGTTTATGTCGATAGAAGTACACGTTCTCTTCCACTGCATTTTTGGCGTTGTTCCTCTCCATCTCCTGCTGATCTTGCTGGATCATTTGGTTCTGTGTCAGGGAGGAAGGGGGCGACAGAGAGACAGACAGCTTTCATGATGAAGATTGAGGAAGGGGAATGGGCTGCCCTTGCCTGCGGCTTTGAACAGCACCTTTGAAACAGCGTGAGAAATTGATCGTCTTTAACCTTTTCCAGATAATTACACGATAAGAGCTTGTTTTTTCAACCCACATTTCATTTCTTATCTGAGACTTAGAAAAGCGCAGTAACCATCAATATGTGAATGTCCAAAATCCTTTTTAAACTTCAAAAGAACAAACAGCCCTCACTGAGCTAGAATGTACAGCTGGGACTCTTCATCTTCAACAGCTCATCAAAACTAAGAGAAACAGCATGGCTGTTTAAAGTAAATGCCACCTCAAGCTCTGCAAGGGTGTTGAGGCGATCCTCGGGGAGCTGCCTGGTCTTTTTCTCCTCGACAGGTACCGCCACATGTTTGACCTTCATCTTTGCTTTTTTCGCGTTGGGAGGTTCTCCGTTTAGCTGTCGGAGAAGAATAAAGGCATCGGCAAACCTCACACTGATGCTGTGCGCGCGCCATCCAATCACAGGGGCCCACACTCATACTCAAACACTGTGTGTCACTGAGCTGTAAGTGAGAGATGGCGCTCACTTACAACACGTAGAGTGTGAGCAAGATTCGGGTCTTTGTCCATACAGGGATGCTGGACTGTTGACTGTTTTTCTTTGTCTAGCTGGACCTGATCACTTGTCTCCTGTGTGTTATCCTAGAATCATAGGCCCAGGTTGCTGACAATAACATTTGAATGAATGCACAGTTTCCTTTACTACATTGTAGTTTAGGCTAAAATCCATCCAGTGTCTCCCTTAAATAGCCACAGAAGCATTTCTTTTCTCTTATTGTATTGTTAAGTGATCTCACTGCTCTGATACTACATCACTGAGAGTGACACAGTAACTTTACTATATTGTGCAAAATAACAAATTTATGACGAAAATAAAGTCATTAAACTGTTCTTTGTAATTAATTCAGTTAGGCAGGTCAATTTTTTTTTCATTCCACAAACAAATCCAATAATTCACACCTGTGCATCAGAAACATCCAGACCATCCTGGGTTCCGACGTCTTCTACATCATATTCTCCAGGGTCTGTCTCAAGGCCCGAGGAGCTGACCTTCATCACAACGGTGGCCCAAGGCACACTCATGACGCCGCTGGCATCTATTTGAACTTTGACCTTCACCTTTGATTTCTCTCCATTGTCCTGGGCTTGGACACACTGTACTTTATATACACCTAAGAAACAGCAAGGGTGTATTACTTGGTATTATTACTGGATCACTCGCACACCCACAGATCCTGAAAGTTTTTTCCACTTCTCCATTGTATTTTAATAGCCTTTTCTATTAAATGGTTTTCATTTTTCCCCTTTGACTCCCAATGGGTTTTTTGCTCCCATATCAAACTTCTACTACGGTGCAGGGCTTATTGGAGGCTTGTCTGGGTAGGAAAAAAGCTAAGCAGAGCTGCTTTGAAATGAAAAACTTTTTTCCCGTTCTTATATAATTGTGTGATTCTCACCAATCTTGGCCTCGGGGATTGGCATGGATCCAGGATCTGAATAAAAGGCTTCTAAAACAAAGGGTTTGTTCCTGTGGAACGTGATAACTTTGGAAGATGGTGAAGACTCATTCTTGCCAAATATCTCATGACACCTGGAGAAGGAGAGCAATTAAGAGTCAGCCTGAGTATTGTATTCATTGTCAAAAGATATATTCAAACAATCATGTACATATATTAAGAAGTCACTGTAGAACTGTACATTTGTGAGGGTTTTGTTTGTGTTTGCTGGCAAAGCGTGGGGTGTTTTGTTTGATGTGTTTGTGAGCAGCACTTACGATATAGCTTCATCCGCTCTGCTGCTCCAGGACATGGAGATGGGGAACGGGATAACATCCGTGATGGAGAAATCTCGCACTCGGAACGCAGGGGAGAGCATGGCGCACTATTAAAAAGAACAGAGGTCTTCACACTGCACATGGATTCGAATGGCCCCTACCTCACAGAAACACCATAACACCATAAATTCGAATGGCCCCTACCTCACAGAAACACCATAAATTCGAATGGCCCCTACCTCACAGAAACACCATAAATTCGTGTAGCTCAAAGATGCAAAGTTTGCCATATAGAAATGACAGATTTTTACAGTATTACAGTAGACTGTCCTGCTTCAACACTCATTACATCATGCTACCTAGATTTCTTGTATTTAATCACCGGGTGACAAATTCACCATTTCGTATGAAGATGAGTCGGATTTTATTTGGACAGGTCAGGAATTTGAAACAGGCCACTTTTGCTCTCTCAACTGGAGGCCTCACCCTCCCACCAAAGGGCAGACAGTGAGCTGTTTTCACAGGGAGGTCCCTAAGATCTCACCATGGGATGGAAAGGACCGGTACCTGCAAGGCGCATCCCCTGGCCACGGACTCATCTGCGTTTAGCGTCGTGCTCACTTCCCTTCGGAAGAACTTGCTGATCTGGGCCTTCACGGCAGGAATGCGCGCGGCCCCGCCTACAATCTCCACGGCGCTGATGTCCTGTGGCTGTACCTGGGCCTGCTCGAGAGCAGCCACTAGGGGAACGGTCACTCTCTCGATCAGGTCAGCACACAGCTCCTCAAATTTGGCTCTGTGCACAAGCACACACACGGGGCTTTGTTTGTTCGGGGGAAAGGCCTAATAATGTAGTCGTTAACTGATTGGTTTTACACGATGCCATTTCGTGAAGCTGGTGAGCTGGTGCACATTCTGGTTCAAACACCTTTGTATAAATAAATATAGATACGTGAGTAAGAAAATAAATATTTACTTTTTCATATTGGTCAGTGAAGAATAAACCTGTTCTAATTGTCATCTGGTCACTACAATATATTGTCAAATCACCCATGTGGGGAGAAATCTGGTAGAATTTGTTATGGGCTTCAGAGAACATCAGCTTCTTCTGAACTCAGTGGGTGCTGTGTCTAAAGCTACATATCTGTCAATCTGCACATGCAATCCTAGATAACCAAGTGATTTCTCCCATACCACAAGGGGAATTTTTTTTATGGTGAAGAGTTTCAGAAGTCTACCAGATTTATTGCTTCCAGAGATGAGGTGAGGTCTTCGAGACTTGTACCTGTTCATTTTCCCCGTCACGTCCTTATCATCCATGAAGCACTCGATATTGAGAGGAATGTCAGTAGCGTTGCTGCTCATCAACTTCTTAAGTTTCTCGCATTCCTGCCAGAGCCGCAGCGTGGCACGAACCTTGGACTTCACGTCCAACTTGTACTTAGACCTGAACTCGGCACAGAAGTGCTCCACCAGCCTCTGGTCAAAGTCCCTGCCTCCCAAATATGGATCAAAAGCAGTGGAGAGCACCTGCAGAGGAACAACAGCACCCACTAACCTGATATACAGTCCAGCTCACAGAACATAAAACACAGAGGCTCGATGAAAAAAGCTCACCTTAAGCTTCCCTTTATTGAACGCACAGGCGGAAACCTGGAGGGCCGAATGGCCCATGTCAACAAAGAACACAACCTTTGGTTTGTCATTGGGATCTGGGAGGTCTTCCTTGTATATGCCATAATTCAGTGCAACTGAAAGGACAAATGATGCAAGAATGTCAGTATGACTCATGCACATCGGAGGGGGAGGCGGTTTTAATGTCCAGCTGGCAGGGTAGGGGGTGTATTCAACCTCACATATACCTGCAGTCGTGTCGTTCATCAGTCTCAGGCAATTCAGGCCAGCAATCTTGGCAGCATCCAGCACAGACCTCCTTTCTGAATCAGTGAAGAATGAAGGGGTCTGTGCATGATAAAATTATTCGCACCGCCAAAAAAGGAAAGAAAAAAAGAAAAAAAGAAAGACGAACAAACAGAGTGTGACTGGTGTTTACACAGTTGTGATGTGCACAGAAGTAAAACGGTGAGAACGTCTCCGATTCATTTAGGACGAGGTGCGGGTTATCAGTATGGGATGCAAACGTTTTTCGGGTTCAGTGAGGTGTTTTCAACATTTTAACTTTTACAAAACACTTAGAACTTGTTCACAAAAAGAAATGAAAAGGGTTTCTTTGACACTTTTAAGCTTTAAATGCTGATGTCAAGCTCCAATGTTAAAACCTGTAGGAGAATCTTCCAGAAAACTTACAGAGATGACAACCTCAGCCACCTTCTTCTGTAGGCTGGTCTCTGCTATTTCTTTCATTTTAGTCAGTAACATGGCAGTAACCTGTTCGATGCCAAACTGGTGTTCCTTCTCCAGGTACATAACCTAGACATTAAGCACACATTTTTTGTTGTTATCATTTAATAACAGTTCAAATGAAGGAAGGTTATGGTGCTGTAAATGCTTTCTATCAGTTCAACATGAACAGTTATGTCTAGATTAAGGTAATCTGTTAGCAAGACAATTCACTGACAACTGGAAAACTTAAGAACCAAAAAAAAACTGAAAACAAAATACTAAATTGGACAAGTTTAAAAGTAAGACAAGTACTAGTTTTGTATCTGCAGATTCATTTGTATATGAAGAGTCTGAAACATCATTAAAAAGACGACAGCAGCTTTTTTTTGATCATTACAATCAAAGTCATGATATTTTAGACACATAGCATGATGTCATGTCTGCCAATGGCCTGGATTACATCGCAGAACGATGTGCATAATCTGTGCTCACATGATACTAGATGTATGACGTCATACAAACTACAGTACCATTACTGTATGAGAACTACGAGTCACGTGAAGGTAAAAGAAGAATTCCAAAAAAGTACAAAAATGGGAATCAACCTACATCCTACGGATTATTAATCTCATTACTCTACTCATGCACAGTTACTTTTAGCATAAAGCAGTGATTTCACAAAGGTCAAAAAACGATCGTATTTCGTCCATATGTTGTAAAAGATATAGAATTATGTCGAAATACTGGATACTGTCAGAGTATCTTGGTAGTTTGGCAGTACCAAGTTACTTTAACAGTGTCCAGCTTTGCAGCACATTTCCATTCTTTTTAGAGCATATATGGATAACACAGAACCATTTTTTGATCTTTGCAAAATAGTAAAAGTAACTTGCATGAAAGAGAAATGAGATTAAATTCAATAATACGCAGGACGTAGATTAATTCCCTTTTCCCCCACAAATATACTTCTTGTACCACAATATATTAGAACCAATTTTTAAGTTAAGAAGTGGATAAAGTACCAGACTCCTTGACTAAGAGTGAACTACAGGACAAGACTAGATGCAATCCGTGTTCAGAAATACACATTCCCAAATTTACCTTTGCACCAACTCTGTCATCATCACACAGTGGTACCAGATCAAATAGTATATTAGCTCGCTCTGCTTGTACGACAGGGTCCTGAAACAATCTGCCATGAAGCCTCTTGAAATTGCATACAGTGCTCCCAGGATTGGTAATAATCTGGAAGAGATTGCACAATGAAATAACTCAGATGGCAGATATTAGAAGATCATATTTATTTATTTATTTACCTGCACAGGCCTGCTAACAGGTCTAGTACCACATGGGCATTCTGCTTTAAATAAATGCCTAATGTTTACCTATGAGGCCTTACCTGGTTCCTTGCTGCGTTACCAACAGATCTGTTCTTTGAACCAAACGACACGACGGCTCTATAAGGGATATGCTAAGACGTTAGATCATTACAATCATACAGACAAAATCCTCGTTAAAAGGTGTTAATTCTGCAAGTAGGTGATAATGTGATAATGTGCCTCCATTTGAAGTTAAGACGACAGCATCGAACGGAGAGCATTGATCACATAAATGTATTTATAAACGAACTTAAAGTTCATGTTTATTTCTATCCGTGTTTACTTATATGCAAACTACAGCTATGCATGTTCAAGACTGGCAATTTAAGAAGAAGCGTGATGGTAGATGCATAATGTTAATGAATCAGATCTAACCAGATCTATCGCCTTTTTATTTGTAAACATAAGGCGTGCCGTCACACTGCAGCCTCCTATCAGCTCCAGTTACCCCCCATAGAGTTCCCATTTAAAACAACCATTACTGCGGCACTAACGAAAAACACTCATGTAGAATAGTGCATGTCTGAGCTACTCACGGCGTACACCGGTCTGTAAATTCATTTGCCACCGTTTCAATTCCGCCACTTTTGACAACAGCGACGTAACAGTTTTGAAAACCTAAATCAAAACCCACGACAGCCATCGCAAGTCTCCAGTGATCCAAATGTCTCGTTAAAAATCTTGCACGAATAAAATTATTCTATGCACCGTCCGCGGTAATATCCCGCCTCGGTTCTAGTTGTAATCCTAACTCACGGTCCGGACTCGGGACTGCGCTGGTCCTTTTTATATGTTATTCTCCGAAGTTTCCAGAACTTCCCCATCTTTTCCTCGTTGGTTCCACACAGATCTTCTAGTTTCCAGAGGTTTCTGACCAATGAGAGCGCGACAGGGACCGGGTTGGCCTGGCAACCCCACGCGCACTTTATGGTACCGGAGCCTTTCTCTTCCGGAAACAGAACATTAGTCAACAGTGACGACGGAACTTCATAAGTCTTCTGTAGACGGTTTAGTTTGGTTATTATTTACGAGCTCAGTAAATCGCCTGTAGTTCTCCAGTTTGAAAAAAGGAAAGGCCAAATTTAGCGCCGTAACAAGTAGACTGTTTATTTAGTACATTCATTTAGTGCTTTATTCTGCGTGTGCACTAGGCGACGAATATGTTTAACGTTGTTATGTGTATACTCTAGCTAGCCTGTCGACAAGTTTCAGGTCCATCGTTTACTATTTTCAGTCTCGAAGCGTATATCCATTTTTCATGTACTATAACTTTATTAGAATGAAAGGCTTTACGTTTTACTACACACCATAACGTTACTTAAGCCCCCCCCGTTCGCTACTTAACCTAGTTTATATGCAATCTCTGACATACATGGTAAGGGTACAAACTCACACAAACGAGCAAGCTCCCCATCCAAACAAACAAACAAACAAACAAAACAATACAGCTGATTAGGCTGCAAGCAACATTTACAGGGAGCCTGCATCAAAGATCAACGTTAGAACTCACGCCTCACCCATAACTGAACTGTCCACAAGAGGGCGCGCCGGAGGCGCTTTTCAACAGGAAATGCGCTTGCAAAATATGTGAAATTCCCTGTCCACACTCGTGTTCAGTACAGACTCACCAGAGCGGAGGCAAGACAGTTTGCTGTGGGCTGTCAGTGGCGTGGATGTGGAGTAACAGTGGCGTTAATTATGATCCGTGCTAACTTACATTTCGGACACAAAGCAGCTTTTATGTTTTGGTCACTCGGTAAGTGATTTGTGATCTTAAGGCTCCGTACAACTGTTCGCGCTCACTATTTGCTGCTTGTATAGTTAACAGCTTGTTTTTTTTACGTTTTAAATTCCTATTAAGGAAATGCAAGAAGAAGCAGTAAATAACTTTGTATTGCATGCTAGGAGCTAACAGTAACAAGCTATGAATTGCATGTCAACTTTTTCCCCCCCCAAACAGTGCTCGGTTTTGTGAGCTTTACCACCCTAACAGCACGGTGAGGGTGCTGGAGTCTCTTACTGTTAGCTTCGCTGAATGTTTCCTGTTGTTTGGATCGGAGCGGGACTTGCCTCGATAAACACCCCCTCGGTCGAAGGTCGAGGACTGGCCGAGTTTGAACGTCTTTCAGATGTAGATGTGCTACCAGAAAACCTCCCCCGGTGTACGTGGCTCGCCTTCAAACTTCGGACAGTAAGCAGACCTGCAGTCGTAAGGTGTATTTAGCTACTCGGTTTTAGTTTAACTACACAACAGTTTAAAGCCGACGACTCTAAGCGGTCCTTTATTTTATAGATATGACCGAGAATAATACAGCTACAACTAATAAAAGGTAGTCATTAGTTAAAAGGCTTTAATAAGCTGTTAGCGGTTCTGTTCTGTGTTGTTCATGCACACTGTGGCATCAGTCAGCATCGACCGATATGCTCTACACACACCCAGTGAATTGATATTGGATTATTTACTGATTTAGCTAATCCCGGGGTTGGATACAAAATGTCTTGCAATCCCAAAAGTTTTCATTAAGCGTATAATTCGTTTTCTCAACGAGGGAAGGGAGCTTGGCAAACGATGGAAAATTATATAAAATGTGTTTAAGAGAACAGTTGGCGAACAGATTTAGTTGAGAGCAGCACTTTGTGGCCTTTTTGTTGAATGTGATGTAGCTAAATGCACAAAAAAGTTACTACTAACGAGCTGTTTCTACTGTGTGTGTGCAGACAGATAAACAGTCTGATTCTGCTTATCCGTACTCTTCTGTAATCAGGCATCACTTTACATTTCACATCCAAGGTCCAAGTGGATTGTTTGCACTGTAAAGTAAGGACAGCACTGGAATAGGAAGAAACTGTTAGGTGCAGTGTTTTTCAGTTTACCCTTTTAGCAGAGTGTCATTTCTCAAGCCCTGGTTTATGCTAGTGCCCTACTTTATACCACTGTAGGTGTATGCTTTTATTGAGTGCCTTTACAGGGAGCAGATATGAAGCACTGCGTTGAAGGTGCTGTTTCGTATTCCAGCTTTGCCTCCTCTTCCTCACGGAGCTTAAAAAGTGATCAGAGAACATGGAGAGTCCTAACCAGAACTGAGAAATAATGACTAGGGGCACTGCAGAGCTGCAGAGAGATGAAAATTTGCTTCTTGAGATGTGTATTAATTACTGCTGATAGTAACCTACTTTCCCCATCGGCAGCACCTGACTTGAAACGGCTTTTCTTCTCGTTTCTCACCATTTTTCCCCTAAAGCACAGGTGCACAGTCTCCCTCAGTTTTTTGTTACTTTATTATTTATGACGGACAGGGCTTGTGTTTAAATGAAAATATACATTAGTAGGTTCCCACAAGTACAGGTGTGAAACGCTCATGTCCTGGTGAGGCGGACATTAGTAGGGCCAAATGTGTTTTAAAAGCAGGTGTGTGTGGATATCTCACCTAATGGCCTTTATAGCGGTGCTTTACTAACAGTTCATGTTAAATGGCAAGGAAAAAATGATGTCCTCTGCAGGCATTTTAAGAACGTCTATTACACGCGTCCTAAAGCATTTTTCCATGGATATTAATCTGCTGAGCTCTGAGGCAAAGCTGCCATCGTTTAACAGCTGATTAACTGGTGTCTAAAAGAGCATTTCAGGGCCGGATCTGAAGTTACGCAGGGAACGCAGTAAAACGGGGAGAGGAGATGGCATGAAATCACGTCGGCTGTGGGAACGCAGCCCTGCACCGCCGATCGCTCACAGGCAGAGTTTGGATTTTTTCTTTAGGTCTGAGGAGCACGATTTAAGCGGCCGTGGACGGCCGAGGTATTAAATGAGCGGATGTTTTAGAGTGTCTGAGTCATCCTTCAGCTTCCACTTATAGGATCACTTTTGCACAACGGAGGATTTTGAAGAATACAGGCAGCATGATATTTAATACATAGAGGGTTTAATGGTTTTTCTGGTGGTGATGCCATCTGATGCAATGCAACTCTGTGACAGCGGGTACAGTACAGGCTGGGAGGGAGCCCTACCTCACTGGGGATCCTTTAAATAAATGATCTACATGTAATGACAAATGGTTGCACACTGTTTGATTGCCCCACAGAACTAAGTTTTGAATGCATGTAAGGATGGACTGATTTATCTGGCTGCAGCCCAGAACTCTTTGCCCTTGGTTGGAGCCGTCTTGATCCTCACCGCCTGCGTCTAGATGGGCGAAGGGATGATGGTGTGAACGGAGCGACGGGGCAGTTAGAACCACGTCTTCCACGCCTCAGACGCGTGGACTGGGCCAAATCCTTCAAACCCAAAGATACGGAGTCGTACGGTTCTGCGTAGGCGTGTCATGAATATTCTGTTGCCTTGAATGCAAGGTTCATGAAATCATAACTGAGGATAAACTTTCTGAGATTGAGAGTAACCGAGTTCTGTCAAACTTTTCCACATAATGTGAAACGCAATGTCTGTGACATTTATACATACCTTGAATTAATGAATTTTATAATATCAGTGTTTGCAAAGGGAACGGGTCATATCTGCAGGCTACATGCCCATAGTAAGTGTCCTTCCTGTGACATCTGATGTTAGTTATCTTCTGAGATGTTTGGCGTGGGTGATGGTACTTGCAGGTGCTCACCAGGAGCACCTTCTCACCACTACAGCGCGTCAGTGCAGCTGCAACAGAGGAACAGGCATCACCAAGATCTCAGTTTTTACTATCAACTTCCCATTCGATGATGATCACTGTCCACCAAAAGTACGCAGGACATCTGCTTCCTGAAGCCGCTGAACCAGGTGGACTTGCATGTCAATGGCTTTCAATGTCCACAAACGTACGAAGCAACGCAACCTGCTGTAGCAAAACGGAAGGAAACGCGTTTCCAAAGCTCGGCGACTGAGACAACGACTTTGCTTTGAACCACCAACACGGCCTTTGCTTCAAAGAGCCATATGGTAGCATCGGCTTGTGTGACCGGACAAATCTGGGTGGGTAAATGAGAATAAACGTATTCCGAGCATGTGTGATCTAACCGCAGTCCTGCATTTACATCAAGATGCCGCAGGTTTTCTCTTGGCGCCAATTTAGCACAACTAATATTTACAGTACCTGAAAATGGCACCAGAGGAGTCTGTTTTATATGCAATCAAACAGATAAGCAGATAAGTCAGGGCGGGGGAAGGACAAGCCATGATATTTTGAAGCAACTGTGGGCGGGTTTAAGCGACACCACCTCGGTTAAGCCCCGCCTCACAGTCCGACCTGCACGCCCACCTGTAGTCTGGTTTGTGCACCCAGTGTAGTGTAGCGGCCCAGTCGTGGACCTCCACAGGGCCCCGGACTTCAAGCTGCCTTTGTAACCGTGTTAAGATGGTCAGCCAGTAATTTACAGTCCACTGAAAAAATAGTGGATGGCCTAAAACCATATTTAACAGTGACACAGTGTGCTGGTGAGGCCTGTCAAGTGTTGTGGTCGGAAGGGGCAAATCTTTCACGGCTGCTTTGCCTTCAAATCACCTCAATTTTCAGAATAAAGGTGGCACAAGGAAGTCCTTTTCTATCAGGCTTGTCCTCCGCAGTTATGGAAGCAATTGCCTGCTGAAGACACTGAGTGATTGCAGCGCTGGAGGAAGGGGGGGAGGAGTGAAAATGTCTTAAATTTAGTTCTTATTTATCTTGGGCAACTATCACTTTATGAAGTTTTCAAAAGAGCATTATAAGATTATACAAGCTATTCAGCCAATATTTCATTTATTTATACATTTTTTTAAATTTACTTTTAATAATCCTATAAATTGATACCTTGCTGCTTAGGGAAATGCATTATGGTAATCTCATAATTATTCAAATTATTCAATTTCAGGTATGACGAGTATTACCTCACATTTTGTTATACAAATAGATCATCATTATTACACTAGATTTAATGTAGCCTCCCCATGCCTATTTGCATTTTTTTATTTATTTATTATGGATTTGCTTTACCATAGTTGAAATAATTGAAACTTCATCAAAGCATGTGAGGTCAGGACAAATGCACTTATTTTTCCCTCCTTGACACTCACGGTCTAATTGGTGCTTTCTCCCAGCGTATTCGTGCACGGCTAATGTGATGTGCACAGCTAATGCTGGCAGTAGACCAACAATGTTTTCGTCACTCAAGCCTCAGCAAACTGTTGTTATTTTTGTTTACTGTTTGTTTGTATTTGGAGCCTGTGCTTACTAAGTGTGTGCTGATTTAACGGCAGCGTAAATGGAATTGACCGCTGATGGTTACACACACTGGAATACAGCACTAAAAGTAGTGATACACTAATTACATTTCTTGGGCCTATTTAATTGCTAATTAGTACCTTGTGGCCAATATCGATATTTTATATCTGTGCATTTTAAAATGTGTTCAGACACTAATCGGTATGAAGTGCAGTTGGAAGAGTCTGAGGTTAAATCCTGTTAATGGCTCTTATTATTATTATTATATAGCCAAGTCTCATCAGACATCAAATTATTGGGAACATGTTCTTACCACAAAAGGGAACAAAAAATAGTTGAATTACCTTTTATTTTCTAATCTTTCTCAAATGTTAAGTACCATTGTGTGCCATGAACTGGAAATGTATAAGATGTCTGTAAAAGTGATAACAGCAGAACTATACAGCCAGCACCATCAGATACGTTCATGAGTAAACGGCAACTTAAAATTAAATCAGACGTGAAAATTATTCTTAACACTGGTTGCACTTTGCAAAAGGAATTCTTTTAATTATTAGCTTGTTTAATATCTAGTAATATGCAGGCCTAAATTATACAGGAGTGTTAATCTGGAGAAAAGATGGAAAATTATTGGTTGTAATTATTGGACGAAATTCCAATATAGAACCAATAATGATAAATTCAAACTTGTCTGTATCAGCAAATATATCAGCCGCAGATGTACTGTGCAGTTCTAAAAATAGTTAAAGTAATACAAATTAAAAGCAGTCGTTAGTTCAGTGGTTAACAATTTTTATAAATGGCAATTTTTTTAAAATGGCAAGTCCTACCATCACAACAGCATGTGGTGGACATATCATTTCTTGTATACCAAACAGTTCAAAGCTTGATCTTTTTTACGTGTGTTCTTGATCATTTGTATGTGTTCTTGATCATTTGTATGTGTTCTTGCTGAATTGACAGTATAGACTTTAGTGTTCCTACAGAAACCTTTAACCTTGATCAAACTCCTGGGAAACAGCTGAAGCTAGAAGCTATGTTCTGCTGCCTAGGTTAAAGCTAGACCCACACAACCAAGAAGGCTAAATTTTAAAGTGGTAAAATAACTACAGAAAAATGACAATTGTCCACTTTCTTTGACCTCGTACATCTATCTGAGCTGTGTAAACGGAGGTAAATGAACTTTTGTAATCTGTTGGTCATGTATTGTAATTTTGATAGTACAATGTCTGTTCTATGTAATTATGTGGTCCATGAAATATCATGAACACAACGACACTTAGATGAGATGATGTGGATTTGGCACATCATCATCATTCTGCCTCACTTGGAGACATTACCTCTTTTTTTGCCCTCTTTCTGAAATGGTGTGACTCGGGGCAGTGGGCGGGGGGAGGGGGGAGGGGGGCGTGTGTTGCTTACTCAGAAGTTGTACACACAACTCTTCCTGTCTGTATTGGCCGTACCGGTGTTACTGTCACAAACGGCACAGAAGTTCAGGAGCAAAGTTGTGGAGGTGCTTCACACAGGCTTATGGCCTCCTGCCTCCAGCACGAGGAACGATGGCAAAAGGACGGCACGTCTCCTCCCCCCTCCTCTTCTCCAGGGGCTGCCATGAAAAGATTTAAAGTTTGCGACAGATGTAGCAGAATGTAGAGTGTATTCCAGAAGGAAGCCAGGGTTTTCCAGCCAAACGTTGCATTTTTAATCCGCTGTCACAGCGCGAGAGCGGCTGCGAGCGAGGCCCCTGTTCAGGCTGTAAGAAGCGCTCCTCTGTTTTATGGAGCTGGAAGCTGCAGCTGGAATTTCTGGACACGGTTTGTGACTGTCAGCTTTAAGGGATTCTTTTTGAATGGGGTTTTAGTTCTTGCTTATTTAAAGAGGGCAAGGCTTTGTTAAGAAATTGTTCTTTTTTTTTTACTTCGAAATAGAACCCGTTTAGGAAACCATTGAGGTAGGGTGTATGGTGGAATCTGACCATTTCAGTTTTAATGTCTTTATACTCAATGAAAGATTTTAAAGTAAAACCACCAAGGAAATAAAACCACACAATCCTATCATGTCAGATTGAAGGAGTGCTTCAGATTTCAGCTGTAACTTTTTGAGTCGGTGGTCATTAGTTCAATATCCACTGCTCCCATCTCTTTTCCAATTTCAGACATGACGTACCCACATTCAAAAAATTGAAAACCCGACAGGCTGTTCTGTTTATCTTACAACCAATATTATTACTGAAACTACTAACACAATTGACAAATGGAACAAGCTAGTCTGGTTGGTTGTCTTTATTTATTTGTTCGTTGTGAACAGCCTGGCTTGATTTGGTTATGTAGACATCTTCATGGGCTTGCTTGTTTATTTGAACACTTTACAGATGGCTCATGTGATTTTTTTGTGTTTCTACAAAAGCTTTCTCTGCCTGCCCAGCTTAAACATTCTGGGTCTAATGCTGTGTTTTGCTCAGATGGTCAGAAAAGTTAAAGCTGTAACAGAGGTGGCCTCCTGTGTGTGGGTGCAGATAAGGGTGAGCGTTAGGCTCCTTTGCCCTGTGAGCGCAGGAAACTTCTCTGGTGATCATGAGTGAGGGACATGAACGATTATCCTTCGGACAGTCAGAGGTGATGTTTGCATTCTGGCACCAGGCAGGCAGCTAATGTAGCAAATATAGATTGCACCGTTAATTACAATGTGTTCCCATTTTGCCAGTTGCTGTATTTCGATTTTAATGTGGTTGGGTTTTTTGTGAGTTTTTTTGAGTGTTATTTGGCTAGTGTTCCTGACCACAGCATGAGCAGCTCTTGTGATGAGAACGGTTAGATGCTTGAATCTGAATGGAAAATGACAACTCTTCATTTAACTCTCAAAACTGACGGCAGACATAATAAAACGTGATGGGGAAATTTGGAACGTAACTCTTCAGCCTGACGGAGCCTGTCCAGGGTTCGAAAAATAGGTTACGTTTGTGCAATAGACTGTTTTAAAGGTCTCGCGGTTCTTAAATAACACGGAGCCTTCCAGCGTCCAGGATGGTCCTCTCTCATTAACACACAAAGTAGTAGTTTAAGAAGAATTGTGCTTTTAAAAGTGGGCTGTCTATCAGATGTTTTAGTTAATGGTTCCAAAACTAACTTTAATTATTTAAAGAAAAAAGAGCTGGTGATCCAGTTATGCATTCATTCACTCGTTAATTCACTCATTCGTTCACTCATGCATTCGTTCTCAGTGCTGTTCTTTCTGGATAGTTTTTATTACCCATCTGACTAATTAGAGGTTCTTTCTACCTCACACTGTTAAGATTTAATGAGCTCCCATAACCCTGTTATGTTACATTAACATGTGCCCTTTCGGATGTACTAATCTGCTGTGGTGCACTTTGTCTTCTGTTCAAAGAAAACCACAGATTTTCATGATTCCCTGCAGTTACCAACTTCTCAGTTTATTTTATTTTTAAGTTCGTATGCTTTATAATTTTGACATTTTGTCCATTGTTTTCTTTGTTATTTGGATTTATTATTTTTTTTACATAATTACCATCTTAATCGTGTGTTTTCTGAAGATTTCTCTGGAAGGCTTCAGTGGTAACCCTTTTTACTTTAGTACAGTTTTAACCATCTCTACATCTTTTACTACAGTACACTGCAGATACTCACCAAATCGTATTTGCATTACTGCAAATTATATTATACTACTGGTATAACAATATGTAATACTGTTCATTTGTAGAAAAGTGGACTGTGTAAATAATTTGGCCCTGATTAATAAAGCCAGGTCAGTTTCAGTCTTCCTTGGCCTGTATTACTGAGGATGAAACAAGATTTGCACATCATATGAAGAGGGAGACCCATTTGTTCTGTATTTGAATAGTAGCTGAAATCTAGTGAGTTTAATCAACATCTCACAGTTTGGCTCTGATGTTTTCAGCAGAAAAGATGCTAAAATTATTACATGGTTAGCAGAGCCTTGGCTGAAAACCTGGGCTTCTGTTCAGAACCACAACCCTGCATCTTAATGTCACAGACAGTCCAGGTGTAAGACGGCTAAAACTGGTGTCCTGATGCAGCACGTTGGTTCTGTGGCCACAGTTTAAGGCTCTGTTTATTCTGGATCAATGCTAACACCGTTGGAGAGGCCTCCTCCCAACTGTAATTATAAACTTGCAGTGAGCAGGGCAAAATAAGATCCCCAACGGTACGCATAGATTAAAGGAAAGCACCCTCTTCCACACTCCTGGGCTTAAATAACTGACTTTTACATTTTGTTTCAGTAAAAATGTGATTTTCTGGTGTTGAGTCAGTGTCTGATTTTTAATTTAAGAAAGACACGTGTTGTGCCGGCTCATATTTGGCACACAATTCCATCAGCATTTTAAATGGCTCGATGACAGAGCACTCATTGTTTGGTTGCATTAAAACGACTTGCACTCTCTCTCTCTCTTTCTCTCTCTCTCTCTCTCTCTCTCTCTCCCTCTCCCTCCATCTCTCTCTCCCTCCTGCAGTGCCCTTCATATTTGCGAGCCAAGATGTGAAGGGTAGAGTCTCAAAGGTAAGGCACATTTCGTGTTTACAACTGCACAGTGCCCTTTGGTGTACATTTTAAAGCCCATCACTGGGTTTATCCCAGTCACCATCATTAAGACCTTTTCATGATTTTCCTCTATTTACGGTGTTCTCTTTGTCTCATATTAAAGGTCCAACTTGATTTGTGTTTGCTGTCTTTCTTGTCAGATACAACTGTTACATGTTGCACTGGGGGACAAAAATAAACATGCGGTTATATTCTTGTAATTGCTGTATTTGGGAGAGAACTTTGGCATGATGCTCTCAGAGGTTCAGCCTAGACTCCTCCTGTTAGTCACACGATTTGGTTCTTTCCTCAGTCAGTTTGGGTTTTTTTGCCTCTCCTACTGCAGGTCTATTTGTTTATACTATTTTAATCTTATTGGTTTATTGCCGTAGGAAGTAGAAAATGCAATATGCCAGCTGGTATAGAAAAAAAGAGTCAAATGGGAGCAGGAGACCTTTAGGAAGAAGGAGGAACTATATTCATTTTGAGAACCTTTTATACAGCTTTTACAATATTTTGAGTGGATTTTTGCCCACTGAAATATCCTGAGCTGTGTGTGTGTGTGTGTGTGTGTGTGTGTGTGTGTGTGTGTGTGTGTGTGTGTGTGTGTGTGTGTGTGTGTG
>JAOXYF010000013.1:1307193-1320523 GCA_028565775.1 Sternarchorhynchus goeldii | reverse complement strand
GCAACCCCCGCCCCCCCCTTTGGCTGTCTGGATGGAGGGGTCAGACTCTGTAATTAAGGGCGCTGACCCGATCAAAGAAGCAACGCAGACATCAGCTGCTTCCTGCCCGCTGCTTCTCCTTCACGCATTCCCATACCGTCATCTCGCTTTGAGATGAATCTTTTTTTCTATTCCCTCTCTTTTGTACACTGACTTGAAACAGCTAATTAAAACTTGTCAGGGGGGCTGGCAGGGGTCTTCCTGCTTGGCCTGTTTGTGCTTCTTCCGTGAGGTCTGGATGAGTGTGGATGCAGATGTAACTCCTCGAGGGGTCGGACCGGTTTGGCGTAGGTGTATCAAAAGCATCATTGTATTTAAACTTAACAGGGCAGTGAACCGCAGCACACAGCATCTTGAGGAGTGAACTCTAAAAGATATTTCAGCCTCTCATATCTGAAACATTTTATAAAGGGTTTATATTGTGAGAGTCAACAGTATGGCTTGTAGACTCTTATCTCCAGGTTCCATGCTCAGTTTCACTGGCTCCACTGTGATCTGCACTTTCTGACTGCAGGGTTGACTAAGCAAATCTAAGCAAAGTGTGTTGGCACACCTAAGTGGAGAGAGAAGATGTAGGCTGGTTAAAATCTCACCTTCACTCACTGTATGCTTTGTTGCTCGAAATCACAACTGTTTTCAGTGCTTGTTACCTTATTTGAAATGAAAATATCTGATCATTTTTAAGATGTTGGTGTTTTGTTTAATTTTTGTTGTTTATTTTTTTTATTTCCCATCATTTATTGCGTCACATTTGTTCTAACAAGCGGCCTGAGTGGATTTCATTACGGCTGCGGCCTGGTTAATCTGTAGGCACAAAGGTTTCTTTGAGTTTATTTCCAGCTCTAAGGTTGTTAGAAGTTTAAAGGTTATAAAAAAAAATCTGTTTACAGTGGAACTTCGACGTGTAATCGAGATGCTTTACCTTACTTACTTATCAGATGTGCAAAGCTTAATTAAAATGCACCACATCTCAAAGGTGAGACGAATCCTGAAACTGCGGCAGAAAGGAATTGACAGACCTGAAGACCCTTGGCCTGAAGACTGAAGAAGTGCTGGTGTTTTGGCACATCATTCAGCCTTAATGGGGACAGATGTGCCATCTGCTTACTCAGACCTTTCCTTCCGTTCTTGCTGACGGGGACCATCGAGTCCAATTCCCTCCGCCGCGTTTTTTCTCGGTTCTAAATAAATGATGGGGACATTGTAAGGCTTGTGAGTCTGGCCGTTAATTCAGTGACTCTGATGTGCATACCATTAAAAGAAAGAAAATGGTTACTGATGGAGATTGCTTCATGCAGAGGAGTGCAAATGTAATTTAAGAGTAATTCATATTTTAGTTTCATTATCATTTCAGTTGGACATCATGAGACAAAAGAGCTGAGCTGAGGTATAAGTGCAGGAGGAGACCTGTGGAGGACGCTGGGACTCTCTTGCGTGATTTTGCGTGCTGTGGTTTTCCTCTGTGCTGAAGTCTTCTTGCGTTCTCTGGTTCTGATGTTTTGAAAGTCTAAGAGAGGCCTGACACATACTTTGTAAATGTGTTTTGTTTTGGTGTGTCTGTGTGTGTGTGTGTGTGTGTTCCTGCAGGTCTGAACGAGGTAGTATTTGTAATCCAGAGCCAGAGGAACTCTTTCCATGTGCAACGGGCAGAAAGACTCCAAGCCAACCTGCTCCTGCAGGCGGAGGCTCTCCGAGAGGTACAGTCACCGTAGATCACTACTGATGTTTGTGTTCATCTCTTTCTTTTATGGTTTTATCTGCAAATCTAATTACACTCTTGCAGCTGCACTTAATATTCACGCAAGTACACCCCCCCCCACTTCCACCCAGTGTTCGGATTAATGCCGAGATCTCAGCGTTTCCGGGCGAAACACGCCCACAGTATGTAAATATTTCAGCTGCAGGTACACCTACAGCAGTCAGGAACCGCACGACTCTGGATGTGTCATGCAGTGAACTGCTTCAGGAAACTGGCGTTCCCTCGTGCACTGCGAAGTGCTGGTTGCATGGTCCTGTCGCTACACCACATGCACATGAAAAACAGTTAAGCAAGACCTTCATAACAGCTGCTCGGCCTGTGCCACAGGAAAACCTTTGATCCTGGGGAGGCCTTTTGCCATTTCTTTCAATGTGCATTAAAATCTGGAGCAAATTTGGCTCTTACAAGGCTTTCTCAAATTGTTTTCTTCTTTTAAAAGAATGGAAGAAAAAATATGCTTTCATTGCTAATCTAGCCTAGTATTTTGTAAATATTTAGATATTCATGTCCTAATTTGTGTGTGTGTGTGAGAAAGAGAGAGAGAGAGAGAAAGAGAGAGAGAGAGAGAGGAAGGGAGGTGTATTTATTCAGTATGTTGCTTTACCCCTGTTCTACTTACAAACCTCAAGCACTTGACAAAATGTTTATACTCCACAATAACATGGTATTTATAGTCCAGTGCCAGCAACTGTGATATGTCTACTGATGGAAACTGGATTTCTAAATACAAATGGCTCTCAAGTATGATGTATCCAGTTCCTTCCAAGCTCCTGGGCCGTGCGATGCTCCTGTACCTGTCTATTTTTATACCCTCCGCCGTTTGACCTGATAGTTCAGCACTGTCGTGCACAACCTCTGTTTGCCTTCTCGCTCTAAAAACCTGAAAAGCTAAGCTACAATCCACCCAGAGCGCAGTTCCAGTCCAGAGCTCTCTCCGTCTCCCCGTGATCCTTAGCCCAAACAGATTAACCAACTTCTCTTCTTCCTCAGCCGTTCCTTTTCACATCTCTGCGGTTTTCTGGATTTCACTTTAAGCATGTTTTCTTTATATTCTTTCCTTTTTCTTTTTCTGGTTTTTTTCCCCTCTGCCCCAAAAAGAACACTTCTTAGAAGAACACTTCTTAGAAGAACACTTCTTAGAAGAACACTTCTTGCAGGCCCTTGAGTTATGTAATGGGGGTTTATTCTGATCGCCCGCTGTCAGCCGTCTGATCGCCCAACGGAGCCTGGCAGGGTGCATTTCTGATGACTAATGAGTGTAGACCAAATTTACTTGTTAGGTTTCTTATACCAGAGTTACAGGACAGAAGACCCTGGAAAACGTGTTAATACCCTAAAATTTCTCTTCCGACAGTACTTTCAAAAAGCAACTCCTGACAAGCTCCATAACTCTTAAATCTTGCTTAATTTGATAAAATCAATAACACTGACGGTACCACCCTCCTGTCCTATTGGTGAGATCTATACTAAAAGCCCTGCTTAGAATAGCAATGGTTCGCCAGTGCAAATTGGATTCAGAGTTTGAGTCCCAGTTGTACCATGTACTGTCTTTGGCCTGGCTAGCTGCCTTCAGTGAGATGTGTTCTCGTTGGGCAGAACCCTTTCCTTCATTGCTATGCACCCAGCCAATTGCATGTCTGCATTTTTTAACAGAGCTGAGCAGAACCAGATGATTCAAGTGCTGAATGATTCAATGTGACCACAGTGTGTGTTAGTATGTGAATCTGAAATTAATTTACTGAGGCTGTAGGTGATCATCTAAAGTTTGCATGAGACCATCTACTAATTAAGCTCTGCTTGTGAGTCACAGTAAAATAGTGGATGTGCAGAATTTGTAATGTATAAGCTATGTACAGAATGTGTAATTTTAAAAGTCTTGAACTAAATGATGCACAGTTGTTAGTACTGTGCCTGTGCCAGGCCTGATATTTGTTGTTGGAAAGAAATTTCCAAACTGGTGACCATTTAAACATTAGCAGAATGAACAAAATATGTGATCTGCCACTATTGTAAATTGTTATATTTTCATGTGATTCCGATACTGTGCGTGAGATTGTTATAGTTACTATATGACTGTTTAACAAAGGCATTCATTAAAAAAGGGGGAGGGGCTTAACTGTTTCATTCACATCCCCTTCTGTTACATCCTGAATTATTTGAGGAACTAGATCCCTAACCATGCTTTTCCACAATGCTCTTAAATCATCTCTCACGCCTGTGTGGCCTACCTTTGGAATAATTAACCAATTATTCAGTAGCCCGATCGTTTGAGCCAGGTCCAGAAAGCATTACACCAAGTGATTACATTTCAGGTGGCAAAAACTTTGTGGGTACTTAGGAGAATGGAGGGTAAAAGCAATCATTTATCAGACTGCAGCATGTTATATAGGCTATTTGGGTTTCATCCAAATGACGAGAGCCATGGGCGTCAGCCTCCTTGCGTCTGTGCGACTGGATCTAGCTGTACCACTGGGGAATGACTTACTGATGAGGGAAGCAATAGATAGGGTTGTGTCTGTAATGTACACATCACATTGTTTTATGTATTAGTAAATTATTGCATAGAATCATCGTAATCCTACAGGTTGAGCTGTGTTAAAGGAGCCATAGAATACATTTATTCCTTAATTTAAATTGCTGTCTGTATAGGCGGTATGGGATTTGAATGCAGATGTGGTTTTACATGACGGTTTACAACTATGGTTTTGTTGTACAAGCTCTGCTCTGATTGGCTAGTTAGTGGGGATTAGCTGTGTTCCTTTGACTGCTACTCCAGTAGTATCAGTTTGGTATCATCGAGGAGTGAGAGGTGGGGCCTGAATTCGCACCCTTCTGTTTACCAGTTGAGCAACTTAACCACTGAGCTCCAACTACCTATCAGTTTAACTTTCAACTCTGCTCGCGGTAAAATATGTGCCAGTAAATTTGGAACCGAAGGAGCAGTTTTGAGGTTCACAGTATGTCAGTTTCACAGCACCTTTTAATTAAAGGTTAACAGTTAATAATCCTTGTGAAGGACCACATTCTTTTGTCCATGTATTATGGTTAATATGGTAAAAAAAAAAAAAAAAAAATACTTGTAACTGGAAGATGCTGGTAATACAGTTAACACAAAAAGATTCATACCAGTTAATCTAGCACTTGCCTAATGCTGTAAGTCTCTTGGTCCATTTGAAAGCACTGAACTGCTGAACACTGAAGGAGCTTATTTGACTTTCATATTTCCTGCTTATAAACTGCCACAAGATGTCAGCACCAGTGTGGAAAATGAAGCAATGCTTTGTAATCTTGATAAATGAGCACCATCCGCACAGACGTTCACACGCGGAGTCTTCCTGCGCTGCGATTGTCTTATTCTCTCTAGCCGTTGTATCGTGCTGCGTTTTCACCTTAAAATACTAAATGTTCCTGGTAATAGAAGGGTGATTGTAAGTTATAGAAGAGAACTTTGTCATGTTCGTTTTTTTGTTTTAAGCCTTTCCTTGCGTTAATACACCCGTGAGACATGCTCACACCCTTTCATTAACTTGACCTTTTTATGTTCTTGAGCAACTTCATTTTCTTGGTATTGAGACTCAAGTGTTTACTTGGTTACGGTCTTCTGGGACAAAACACTGAAATATGAACTGAACACTGTTACTGCAGAACATCTACAAACTCTGGTTATGTGGGGTGATGTTCCCAACACCAGGTGGCCACAGTGAGTGTGACTGGCCCACAGGAGCAACAAGACAGCACTCATGGGAGATTAATGGTTTGTTTGTTTGTTTGTGTGTGTGTGTGTGTGTGTGTGTGTGTTTACGTAGTGATACACACAGGCCTGTGCTCTGCTCACATGCTTAAGCTGCAGACTGTGATTGACAGTGTACCACAAGCCTTGGAAACCAGGGTTGAGAGTGTACCGCAGCCTTGGAAACCAGGGTTGACTGGATGTTCAATCAGCAGAACCGACCAAGCACAGACGAAGACTCGCCAGATTCGTCGGAAACCACTTTGTTTTGTTTTGTTTTTTGGTACAGCTGACTGTTGAACTGATAAAAAGGAAACGTCTCGGCACTGTCGATTTCGAGGAGTTGCTCTTGCTTTGATCGAAGCAGCGATGTCTAGCGATCCCCTAGCCCGACCTAAGGCCACTGTGATGTTAAACACACTGGAGACTGCTCTTTATACATGTGGTTCATGTATATTGCGTGAGGTTATGCAAGTTTGATGCTCCTGCTTTCCCTGAAAGGTGCACTTACCTTGATTGCATAGTGATTGGATACTAGAAATCGTATTGGTATTGATTCTTATGATGTTTGGTATTGTCTAATGAGATCTTTAATTCCACCGAGTTCGGCTCGTTCTGCAAATGCACAGCAAACTCATCTTGATTTTCGTAACAGTCCGTTCAGCGGGTCACTGCTGAGGGCACTGACGTGTGAGCAGCTAGAGTCTTAAGAAGAACATTCCCCACCTCACTGCTTCAGCTTTAATGGTCATAACCAGCCCGTGTTTTCCCCTGTAAATGTCACACTGATGAAATTGGAGATGGGAGTTAGTGAGTACGTCAATGGAAATGTGTCCCACAGAGCATGTGAAAACCTTAAAATGAAACGGTAAAAAAAAACAAAACAACCCCAATCTAACCAGCAGGTCCAGGTGCTGCGGTCAGGGTGGTTGTAAGGTGGCGTCCCAGAGTGACCTTTTACGAACCCTTTTGGCTGAGTGTAGTTCTGTCTGTGACATCTGGCTTCGCATCTATCAGGTGACATAAAGCCCTTTGCGTAAGATGGCAGCAGCTCGGTTGTGCTAATCGCTAACTTCCCACGCCAGCAACTGGACGGGGTATGACTGGAGCCACACGCTGTGACTGTTCCCGCAAACGACAGGGTCTCGCTGACCTCCACCCTCATCATCCTCACCACTCTCGCTCTGCGTCATGCATCAGGTTTGCCGTAGCGAACTTGCACTACCTGGTGAGCGTTACGAAATCCTGCAGTGGAAGTAAGAAAATATCTCGTTCGCTGACCTATTTTTATATGGCATCCTCCCATGGAAATGATAGATGGATAGATACATGTATGCAAGGGTGAGTCAAAAATTTATCTGCGCACTGGGTGTGGTTTTAATATAACCAGAGTGCGGATCATATTTGACTCCCCTCGTAGATTCACAGATGGAATTTCAGGAGTGTTGGCTCCTGAGATCTTGAGGTAGATTTGTAATGCTGTCCTACTATGCAGATTGATTAACTTTGTAATAACCTGCCGGGGTTGATTCAACATAGAAATCACTCTCTGAAACAGTGCATGATCTGCGCTTGTAAAGCTGAGGTAAACATTCGAGATTTCTGCTTTCAAAGCAGTTTTTTTTTTCTCAAATAACCCAAAACTACTTTGTAGCACAGTAGTAGCTTTTAAAATTAAACTCTCAAAACTTGCTGCTGGTACATTTGAGCACTGCTGGGTGTTTGTTCTCTTTTCCCTTTTAAGCACAAGGTTATTTTTCTCCTCAGTGTGATTGTAATAAACCCAAGCAGTGTTCTGCACTGAACACCAAACAGGCTTATCAAATTCTTCTCGAGTATGTGCCGGCACCAAACCATCACTAAGGTTGAAAAAAGGAAATAAAACAATATGTCCTTACAAGACACTGGGCATTGCTACCTGAAACCAAGATACCCATTAATTCACCATCGGTTACAGACATTTATGCATTAGGCTTGAGGTATTACCTCATTTTAGGTTGTAAACACATTTATTAAGCAAGTTCACTCATAAATCAATATGAGACAGCCTTAGAAAGGCTGGATGATTTGGAATTTACTCTAGTTTAATAAAATTGTAGTAAATCTGTCTGTTTTCAAGACAGATAGAGTCATGTGTGAAGGTCTTTTGAGTGACGTGTCATGTTAGTTGAAGCTGCGATGCTATTCCTCACTCCTCTTCTATTCCTCTATCTCACTCCAGCGTGTCAGACATGCAGGGTTTGTAAATTGCGAGTAAGCAAAACCCAGCGTCCATCTGCACCACCAGGCTTTCTGCTCCTGATTGTCTGACAGCTCTTCTCTCTATCCCCCCCCCTTTCCAGATCCCCCCCGCAGTGCTGCTGCTTCACTCTCTCTCGGACAGCGAGGGAGACTGGACCGTTCTGACGCTGTTGCCATAGTGAGTGTGCTGGCGCCGGCCGTTCTGGTGCCGCGCGCACGCACACACACACACACACACACACACACACACAAAGCACATGAGTTCACCCTACACACCAGTTCCATCCACTGGTGTTGCGTCTTGCAGTTAAAAAAAAAAATTGTATTGATTTCTTTCCATTAGTAAATAATGACTCCAGTCCTTTTCCCTCTCATTTAAATGTGTATCCTGTGTTACTCTTAACCACTTAATCATGCACATACTCAAACCCTTCACTGTTGTGACTACATACCTACTACATACGTTCATAGTGCCTTTGGTCTGTGTTCTGAAGAATTTACAGTAGTTACTAATTAATAATGCATTAACAATAATAGCTTAAACCAGGGGCAGGATTAAGCCCGGAGAGCTGATGTATCTCCAGTTTGGCTTTCCAACCATGCAGGAGCACATTTCGAACATCTGTAATTCATGTGGAGCCTGAGACCAGCTAATTAAAATGGAAATCGCATGTGTTCTCGCTTGGTTGGACTGGAAAACTGCAAGCAAACTTACCCTTTGCAATAAAGACTGCGCACACCTGGGATAAGTTGATACAAACATGAACAACTGCTCATTTAGATCTATGTAGGAGTGGCTCTTAACCTGAGTGCTCTCCAGTATATTTTCTAGTCTTAATCAGTAGACTTTGCTTCCAGCGTTGGGGCGTTCTGTTGTCTGGGCTTGGATGGACGGTTATGCAGCAAACGTGTCTTGTTTTGCAGCTTTTCTACTCACTTTGGGAGGAACTCCTCTTGGGTTATGTTTCTGGAGGAGGAGACCATTGTGAATCTGGAAAAACTTCACAGTGTCCTTAAGAAGTTTGACCGTAGAAAAGTAAGTCGACATGTTTTGTAAAATGCATGGTTTCTTTTCTCCTCATGTCTTTGAATTGTATCCTAATTAAAGTTTGACGTGGAGAGAATGTTGATTAAGTCTCTTCTCAGATCAAGCTGAAGTTTTCTCTTTTGATTAGTGGCATTAGTTACTAGAAGGGGGTAGCGAGTTATTTTCCACACAACTTGAAGTGACTGATATAATCCCAGAGCTTGCTTGCTTGATTGATTGATTGATTGATTGATTGATTGATTGACTATTGATGATTGATTTCATTAGAACATTCATAATGCATGGAGACCTACACTGGTCAAAGAATCATTGAGAGAGTATAGCTGCTTAAATCAATTCATTTCATATCAGACGTTTTGGTGAATCAGCCGAAATCAGTCTTCAACGGCATTGAGAGTTCGTATGTACAGGTATAGCCTGAAAATTATTTTATTAGACCATTTAATATTTTTAAATTAAACAACATTCCCACACTTCATAAGACCATTATGTTTGTGTTATCCTTGTTTTATGTTGTTAATGTAGGCTCCATGCTTTCAAAGCAGTTTTATAAAGTGGGGGAAGCTGAGGGTAATGGTAGTGAGGAGGAACGTGCTCTCTGCATCAGTAAACGTTTGCACGGTCGGAGCTCTCTACACTCCTCCTCTTCCATACCTCCTCTTGTGTTTATAATTATTCGGGTGGCGAGGTCACCTCACCTCACCTCACCTCACATTCCAGTAAGTTCTCCAAGTGTCACAAACAAAAGGAAATGTTATGTGAAAGGTCATCATTCACCAGTCCAGGCGTCATACAGCCATGTTGATTTGAATTGGAAATGAGAGCTAGATTAGTTGTTAGATTAGTTGTTTTATTTCATTTCTTTTAACACTTTACCTGACGGTTGACTCTTCCCTCTCTGTTAGCTTTTGAACATGAACGTAGGCAGTGCTTCGCTGCAGGTCCTCGGCCCTCTTCGAAGGTGTTTGTTCTTACCTGAGCGATGGCTGATCTCTCTGCTGATCATCCTTTAGGAGTGGTTTCTTGGGAAGCCACTACACGACGACGAATCCACCATCATCCATCACTACGCCTTTTCCGAGAACCCGTCCTCTTTCGAGTACCCGGACTTCTCTGCAGGATGGGCTCTGAGCATGCCCCTCATCCACAGGTCAGCGCCGGTCCTCGCCCCCGTTACGCCGTCTCGAAGGCGGACGTTTACTCTCGTGCCCTGCGCTTGGGGGTTGCTGGCGATGAGCGACAGCGGTAGTTTCACTACAGCACACGCTGTTGCAGCAAGTAGATGGAAACGTGAGCTTGGTTTACCTGCTGGAGAATTTTCTAGATGTTTGTTGTTTTAACTGGTTTAAAGGGTTGTGGTTTTACATTTCAGGCTTGCCGATAAGGTGCAGAAGGAACCGCTAAAGTCAGACTTCACCATAGACCTCAAACATGAGGTGAGCAAACCAGCTTGGTGAGAGTAAAGAGGATTGACCTGGGGTGTTTGTTTAGCAATGTGTTTTTAGAAATTGTTTATTGACGTCAGTAATGAACTTTATGTTTTATGAATGTGCAACAGTTTCTTTATTCAGGGCTAATTGTTGCTGTGCTCCCTCTCCCTCTCCCAAGGCTCTTGTCCTTTTCATTTCCTGAGGCTTTTATACTCCCACAGCAGTGAGATCTGAAATCACGTTTTCAGCTTGGGGACATTTTGTATCCGCATCTTCAGTCTGTCGCTCTCCTTATCTCTCTCTGTCTTTCTCTCTTTTGTGCCAAGCTCGTCTCTTAAAAGTTTTTTCTTCTCACTCTCTCCCAGTGTGTATGTAGTCTTCTCTCAGAAATGAACTCACCTTTCTCGTGTATCTCTCTCCCTCTTGCACACTCGCTGTGTCTTGCTCTGTCTCTCATTTTCTCTTTCACTGTCTCTCTGTATATCTGGTCTCTCCTTTATATCCCTTTGTCCCGTCTCCACCGTCTTTTGTACAATGACTGCCTGCCTCATGTCTCTGTCTGGATGTTCTGTGACAGTCACATTTTCTTGCCTCTTGGATGCACATGAAACGTGTATCAGCTGTTTTTTCCCCCCTTACATTCATCCCCTGCCAGAGTGTGAAGCAAGCGGGAAGTTGTAGACTATGAAAAATACATAGTCTTACATAGTCAGGTGGTATTTGAAAGTCTTAGTGGTTTAACATGAACATAGGTGCTGGCATATTCAGATGTATAATGTATAACTGTATTAAAATGACTGGATAAATATTAATATAACGGTATACCAATGTGTATGGTGTCTCATGAACTTTCTAATTAGCCACCTGTAGCGAAACCTTTCAGCCCTTCACGTTTCACACGCGTTTTATTCAACGGTTCCAACCTCTCAGTAGATGAGATGAGAGCAGGGAGTGTTTGTAGTGTACCTGTCTTACTTTTGCTCAGAGCGGTTCAAACCGGTTGTTTCCCATGCTGTGTGATGTAATGCCTGCCCTGTTGATCTAGGTGGCGCTGTACATCTGGGATGGGAGTAAAGGGCCTCGACTGACGCCGGTCCCCGAGCTGTGTACGTTGCCAGAGCAGTCCGCCGGATCCCAGCACTGTGCCACCTCTGTTAGCATCCACCCGCCACTGTGTGTAGGTAACCACAACATCTGGAAACACCAGTCATTTTGAAAACATTTAATCTTGGAACATATTTCTCAATTCCATACATTATTACGGTGACATTGCTTTGACAAAATGTATAAAGGAACAAGGTTTATGTGTGACCCTGGCAGATAAGAATGTTGCGATGTTAAGAGTTTTATGATAAAGAACGTAAGTATCATCACACCCTGGAAGTGAGGTTAGATTATTAGTTGAACAGTCAAACAAGCAGCTTGTTTGTTCTTTCCAAGGGCGGTAGTAGGGTTTACCACTCTCATGGAATTCATGGAGGATCGGAAGAAGTGATGGTCACTTCCTGATCGTTCTCCAGACTCCAATTTAGAGTTTAGAACTATTTTGTCTTCACAAAAATCTTTTACAAAAGTGCACATTCTCACAGCAGAACATGGGACAAAAACCAAAAAGTTTTTTAAGGAACAAGGTCAGCTTTTTTGTTTCTCGTTATTTACATTTAGGTTCAGGGCTACATCCTGAAAAACAACTCTGACTGAGGACTCATGAGTGACAACACTCCCTTAACTGGAAAAACTGAAAAACCAAACCTTTTATTTTAGTGAATTTGAAGGCACTTATAGATTCATGCGTCATTATTTCAAATATGTTAAACTTTCATGTTTCACCTGATGGATAGTGATTTGCATAAAACATCTGAAAACATCTGACAGTAATTTAGTTTGCTTCAATCATTTACCTTTCAATTAATAAAACTGTTTTTTGCTACACAGAGATATAATCCTTTTCAAATGGCAAAGTTATTTTTAAGTGCCATTTAAAATCCATTGTAGAATTTATAAATGTATGAAAGACATCAGATATCAGAACTGAAGGAAAGCAGGTGATCTGCATTACTTTATGTATGATATGTTTGTTGGTTCTGGATGTACCGGTCTGAGTGTTTCAGAAACCACTGATGTCCTGAGATTGTTAAATGGGAGCAGTATCTAGAGTTTACACATAATGGGGGGAAAAAACACTCAAATGTGTAGCATCAGTTCTGTAGGTGCCAACACTTCTGCTGAGGTCAGAGAAGACCAGGCAGACTGGTTTGAACCGACAGGGAAAGGCTACAGTAACTCAAATAACTCAAATAACCACTACAACCATGGTGAGCAGAAAAGCATCTGAGAACATGTGACACATCACACCTTGGAGCGAACGGGCTACAATTGTGGAAAATCACACCGAGTTCCACCCCTGGAACAGGAATCTGAAACTACGGTGAGCACAGGCTCACTCAAACTGGACCGTTAAAGACTGAGGGGTGGAGTTATTCCATGGGATTTTCATCACATTCTTTTGGTTTGTTCTCTTGCCATTTTTATGTTTAATCTAAACTTCATTTTTTTTTTCTCTTATTCAAGTTTGGGGAGGTTTTTTTTATTATTTTGGGTTGAGTTTTCAGTAATAAACCATGATTTTTAATAACTACAAGCTGTGGTAAATGATGTTAGTACCAGTGCATTTCTCTCGCGGTTATCTTACTCCCTCCCCCCTGCGCACTTCAGCAAGCCTCTTCGGGCTCCCAGCACGCCCCGCTCTTGGGTGTAGTGCGCAGCTTCTGAACTGCTGCACTGTAAATTGGCCTCCTCATCAGAAGCTCATGCTTCTGGCGTCAGAGGCGAGGTTCGCTCTGCTGAGAGCCTCACTGACTGTGCAGGGACGAAGCCTTTAGTTGGAGAGTTTTTGCACACGCAGGTGCATGCACGTGGGATGGGACAAACACGCGGACTAACGAACCACACAGGATAATTGCTCAAGTACACTGAGGTTCACACTTTGATTTATTCCGAGGAGCATTTCCTGTGTGTGTGTGTGTGTGTGTGTGTGTGTGTGTGTGTGTGTGTGTGTGTGTGTGTGTGTGTGTGTGTGTGTG
>JAOXYF010000013.1:1280481-1307093 GCA_028565775.1 Sternarchorhynchus goeldii | reverse complement strand
CCGATCTATATCACACACAAATAATGATGTCCATGGTCTAAACCCCATTGGGAGAATCTGGGCACGTTTGTATGTGACTGCTTTAAGCACTTGGAATCGCTGTGTATGAAAAGTGCTACATAAATAGCTTGCCTTGCCTCGACTGAAGTGAGGAAGGAAGGTACTCGCGTTTAGGATAAGAGCAAACGCGGTTTTTAACGCGGATTGTAAAGTGATGTTGCGTGCTCTCTGCTGTGCGATTCCTTACACATTTTGTTTTGCCCACCAAATTAACGAATGACAAAATATGTGCGTACGCTCTACGAAATTACTAAAAGGCTTCAGCAGTCCAGCGTAGCCACAAAATTGAAGTTCATTTTAGGCAATTAGTGCACCTCAACTTAATGACGTCTGCAGTGACGTTTTATTTGCATCAGGCTTATCATGGAAAGACATAATTCATAAAATATGACGTAAATGGTATGATGAGAAATGTATTAAAAATAAATAGCCGATGGTAAAGAGCCACTAAAAATGAATGCTAGTGAAAATAAATACAGCCGTAAGAAGATAAAGGAAAAAACATAAAATAAAGATATAAAATATAAACACAGTGTTAATTAAATTCAACCACAAGGTAAAAAATAAAACAGCAGCCAATAAAATAAAACAATTTAAGTGAAATGCATAAAAATAAAAATGTCACCTATAAGTTATAAGGTTTAATTTGGTCTCAAGAGAAGTGTTCCAACATTTAAGAGCATAACAACTCAATTGTGCTTCAAAAAAATGTAAATGTAACCCCTGTTTGAACAGTGTCTGGTGGATTCTGTGAACAATGTAAAACAGTGCAGCAATAATTACAGATAACAACACCCACAGTAGAGCGTTCCCTTCCTGCCTTCCTCTTTCTTTCCTTCCTCTTCTCCTTCCTGAACTTTGAACTGAATTAAATAAGGAGGGCAAATGAGGAACGAACTAGCAAATGGTTTTGGGACACGCCCAGTCCAGTCTGGTCGTGGAGTTAGGAAGCAGTCAGTGTTCTGCACAGCTGCCAGAACAGGAAAAAGAGAGTGTTTTCGCCGACGGCTAACCATAGTCACGGACCACAAACTGAGCTCATCACAGATCACAAAATGAATTCATTAAAGAGCCCAAAGCTCGTGTCTCGTTACTACCTCAGAAGACCAGAATCGTGTCTTTGTTTTTATACTTGTTGCTTAGCCTAACAAGTCTGGCTTTCAGCAACATAAAATCTAGATTGAGACTGTAGTTAGTGTGGCTCAGTAGTACTGTGTGGAAATAACACTGCCCTTCCTCTGCTTCTGAAGAAAGTTGAATGTTGTTTCTGATTATGCAGAACCCATTTACAATGAAAGAGGTTCTGGGTTCAAGTTCAGGACAGGTTCCGTGGTACATAATGCAAATCCAGCTGATGTTAACTGAGACGGAGATGTTAACTTAAATAAGGCTGGTGGAGGTGTACGTAAGGAGGGACAGATGTAGGCAATCAAAACTCGGGGGATCTGGAGCGTGTGACAGTAAGCTAATGGACATGTTGAATGAATCAATTGATTTTAAACAGAATTGACCTTGTCGCTGTACATAGCTGTAATCTAATGCATCATTTGAAAAACTTTGAAAACATTCATATAGATAAAACGACAGATAGCTCTCTCAGCATTGGTTTGAACCGTGGCAGTCCTTCAGGGCTGATCTTTGGCATATTGATTAATACTAATATCACCAATTAAGATCATTTATGCTAATCCCACCAATTAAAATCATTTTAGCATCAAGTAATATAAAAATTAATATAAATATATATAATAATAACTATATACAAGCAATATAGATAACTTTGGCTTATTTCTATCCATATCTTTTGTGATTCATGTTGGTATCAAGTTATCAATTTTTAATATGTATGTATACACACAAGCACAATGTGGTATGAAAAAGCATTATTCCTTTGTGTTTAAGATGACCAGAACCTGTAATATGAGAATGAATGAGTGTGTGGACCTGAAGTGTTTTGCTGGTCCCGTTTAAGCGAACGTCTCCGTGGCGTCAGCGGGCCGGGCCGGGCCGTGGCACGACGACTGTCCGCTGGGCCGCTTCCCCTGTGGGAACTCCAGCTTGTGTGTACCGCAGGAGCTTCACTGCAATGGCCGTGATGACTGTCCTGATGGAGCTGATGAGGAGCACTGTGGTCAGGGCCTGCACACACACCTCGGACACACATGGGCACACATACTCATACACACACACATACACACACACACACACACACACACTCTCTCTCTCTCTCTCTCAGACATACACATACACTTTCTCTCATACACACACACACACATACACACACTCTCTCTGTCTCTCTCTCAGACATACACACTCACTTTCTCTCATACACACACTCACACACACACATACACTCACACTCTCTCTTTCTCTCTCTCACACACATACAAACACACACACACACACACACACTTTCATGGACCTGTGCACTGTGCACATGCCCTTACCACAAAGATTTGTTTTGCACATGAAGTGAGTGAGTGTGAGTGTCTGCGCTGAGAAGATAATTCATGTATGAGTCTATGAATAAATTAGCTCAGAGCACATTTTGTATAGATGTAGAAAATGAAGAAAATGAACAGTTACTCTTATTATGAGATGGTATAGAAGCGGATTGAAAAACTATGTTCAGCACCTGAAAGAAATTATAGTCATGGCCAAAAGTTTAGAGGCTGACACAAACTTTGGTTTTCACGTTTGCTGCAGCAATTTGCATTAATTCTAGATTGTTCTGAAGAATCATCAGATGAATTGCAATTAATTGAAAAGTCAATTAACTGAAAAATCAACTTAATCACAAAATCCCGGTTTCCATTGCATTTCAGCCCTACCACAAAATGACCTGCTAACTTCATTTCATTGATCTTCTCATTAGAGCGGGAGAAAGTTAACAAGGACAAAGCAAGGCTGATATCACTGTGTCATGCTGATTGAATTAGAAGAGCAGACTGGTTGCTTTAAATCGTTGTCATCATCTGGTAACCATGGTTACCTCCAAGGAAACACATGCAGTCGTCATTACTTTGCATCAAAAGGGCTTCACAGGCAAGAACATTGCTGCCTGTAAAATTGCACCTAAATCAACCATTTATCAGATCATCAAGAACTTCAAGGAGAGACATTCAGCTGCTGTGAAGAAGGCTTCAGGGAGCCAAGAAAGTTCAGCGAGTGCCAGAACCGTCTCCTAAAGAGGATTTGGCTATGTGATCAGGATACGGGACCACTCACCACCAGTGTAGATCGGGACACGAGACCACTTACCACCAGTGCAGATCGGGATACGGGACCACTCACCACCAGTGCAGATCAGGATACGGGACCACTCACCACCAGTGTAGATCGGGACACGAGACCACTCACCACCAGTGCAGATCGGGATACGGGACCACTCACCACCAGTGCAGATCGGGATACGGGACCACTCACCACCAGTGTAGATCGGGATACGGGACCACTCACCACCAGTGCAGATCGGGATACGGGACCACTCACCACCAGTACAGATCGGGATACGGGACCACTCACCACCAGTGCAGATCGGGATACGGGACCACTCACCACCAGTGCAGATCAGGATACGGGACCACTCACCACCAGTACAGATCGGGATACGGGACCACTCACCACCAGTACAGATCGGGATACGGGACCAATCACCACCAGTGCAGATCTTGCTCAGGAATGTCAGCAGGCAGGTGTGAGTGCATCTGCACATACAGTGAGGCGAAAGTTTTTGGAACATGGCCTGGTGTCAACATCAAAGAAGCCACCTCTCTCCAAGAAAAACATCAAACATCAAACACAAGGACAAACTGGCATTCTGCAGGAAGTACAGATATTGGACTTCAGAGAACTGGGGTAAATTATTTTCTTTGATGAGGCCCCATTCAGGCTGTTTGGGATGATATCTGAACGGTATTAAATGGTATTAAAACATCCTCCAAGAGCAACATCTCCCAAGAAGCCCAGAGTCTTGAACAAGAAGGGTCAATACTGTAAATATTTGCATATTTAATATTTCTCAATAAAAGTTAAAAAAACAGGAAATTATTAGAAATGTGTTTGAGTATATCATAGAAATATGTGACAAAAAAAATCTATTAATTTTGTAAAAACGTTTTTCAGTCTCAAAACTTTTAGCCATGACTATATATGAGTGTGTGTGTGTGTGTGTGTGTGTGTGTGTGTGTGTGTGTGTGTGTGTGTGTGTGTATAGTTTGACCTCTCAGCCTTGGAATGCTAATCGACTCTCTGTCCACTCAGGAGATAACAGTGGCTGGGCCAACTTCTTTGACAGGACCATTAAGAGATCCTTTCCTGTGGAACTGTCGTCAGACTGCTGTAAGAAGATTCCCGATGTATTTTATCCAGTGGCAGCAGAAACAGTGGGGATCACCATAAACTGACTGGAGATCAGTGTAAACTGTCTTGGGATGTATTATGCAGGACACATTCTGCTTGCTTTACCTGTTCACTTGCCCTTATTTCTTTTTCTCTGTTCCTCCCTCTTTCTTCCCACCTCTTCTCTCCCTGTCTTTGTCCCTCCCTCTCAGTTCACTTTAGTTCAATGTGCTTTTATTGGCTTTGATAAATAATGGTGCATGAGATGGTTTACAGAGCATGAAGGTATTACAGTTCACATTTACATTTGTGGCATTTAACAGATGCTCTTACCCAGAATGACTTACAAAAAGTGCTTTGTCATCTACTGTAGTAGATTCTACTACATAGAATCTGTCCTAGTCAGTGCAGTAGGTTATAGTCCAAGACGGACCGGATGTAGGATACAGTTATATACAGGACTCAGTGGTGATACCTAGAAAGAATTACAACATGAACACAAGTTCAATATCGTGCCAGAAGGTTCCATTAATCAATAGTAGTGCGATATTTGTGCAGGACAAGTGGTCATTTAAAACACCACAAGTGGATGAGTCTTCAGTCTGCATCTGAAGACAGTTAGGGACTGCTGTTTGGACAGCCAGTGAATTTGTTCCACCATATAAGATCCAGGACAGACAATGGTCTTGATGCTGGTCTTGCATGAGGCCTGAAGGATGGTGTTTCAAGTCTGGCTATACTTGAGCTTCAAAGCACTTGAGGCTCGGATCAGGCTTTGACCAGCATCATCACGCAAGGATGGGATGATCCATTCATGGCTTTGTAGGGAAACATCAGGGTTTTAAATTTGACACGGGCAGCTGCTGAAAGCCAGTGAAGGGAATGCAGCAGTGAAGTGATATCTGTGAAGTTCACATGATTGAAGTTCAGCTGTGCTGCTGCATTCTGGATCAACTATAGAGGCTTAATGGCCTGTAGAGGAGGACTAGCAACTAGTGAGAGCTGCAGTAGTTATGCCTGGAGGAGACAAGTTGAAAAGGAGAAACTGAATGACCCAGTCAGATTTGAAATGTGAGTTGAGACGTAGTACTGAAAAATAATAAAACAATAATCATATAAAAGTAGAACAACAATAATGCAACAACAAATTGGACGGTGTATCGTTTGTGGAAAGAAAATAACCTTTGACTCTGTAATGTGTTTCAAATGGAGGAAAAAAGCATCATACATAAATGGTAGGATGTTTGTGATATAATGAGACATGCAGTTTTTGTCTTCTCTCCTGTGTGAGCACATTGATCTAACCCTAAGCCTCTCTCTCATTCTTTCTCTCCATCTCTGTCCCTTTTCCTCTCTGCCCCTCCTTCTCTCGCTCTCAGTTCTGCAGGAGTATCCAGACAGCTGCCTCTGCATTGGCATGGAGCTCCAGTGTGTGCGCATCAGGTTGACTTCCATCCCACACGTGTCTGCCAACGTTACATCCCTGTGCGTACCCTCCCTTGCCGGTTTCAGTTAGTCTGTGGACAGACACAGTGATGGCATTGCCTGTCTCCTGACTGTACCCCTTACATTATGGTTTATTATTGGTTAGAAATGAATGCAAATCCCTTATCGTGGTTGCGGTAATTAACAGGCAGGTGCTGAATGCTGATATGATGGCAATCAAGGTGCAGATCACACCAAGGTTTGGTGTACACATGCTCCATACTGATACGTGATAAGTTGCACGGGGATAAGAAAATGTCATGCAGAGAATGTCAGATGCAACATGCTGTCCATGATCTCTACTAGTAAACATCTCATTAGCTCTGTGGCAGCCATGAGATGAACAGTGATCTAACAGGAAGTGAGTCGATTTGTTTGTGTGCTGTTTCAGGATTTTTAATGCACATTACCAATGTAGCACTCGACAGTTCACTGTAGAATAACAAAGGCCCATCAGAAATACATCCAATGGCTCTTTTCTGTACAAAGAGCTCAATAACTCGTATGTGTATATTTCACTCTAAAGCTGATCTATTGTCATCAATACATCAGTGAATGGGGAGAGAGAAGTGTCGTTTATGGTTGCCGTAGTGATCATCTGTTTTCTCGACCACAGCCTCCCAGGTGTCAAGGCTGTGACCTATGAATTTGTTCAGTTTTGTAGCACCACTTGTCTGGTTATAACCATCCCAGCACACAGAAGCAGTAAATACTCCCACAGACTGATGGGATACATGCAGAATCTTGCTGCCTGAGCTCTAAGCGCAGGCTGCTTTGTCTCTTCCTGCACGTTACATCCCGTTACATCCTGTTACACCTGTTACGATACTCCGACTGGTGAAATCCGTCAGTGTGTAACGCAGGGTACATATACGACTGGATCACCTCCATACTTCGAGGATGGTTTGGATCTTCTGCAGTCCGTGTCTTTTGTGCCACTGATTCAGCATATGTACACACAGAGGTTTCACTGTCGAACCTGCTGCTGTTTGATACGCTGTTCTTTGCTTAACAAACCTGGGTTTCGATGTTTTAACATGGACTTCAGGAAAAGCGTTTGAGCCTCCCCAGCTGCCTTTCCCCCGTCGCTACGAGGGTGGGGGACGTGTCGGCCCGCCAGATGCTTCAGTTATTTTTTCCGGGTGGCTAGAACAGATGGGTTATTGTCCGAGTATTAGTTGAGCAGTAGAAAAACCCCACGATGCACTTTCAGGACGTGAAGGGAGCCCCGTGTGGATGGCGGCTCATGTCTGCTCTCTGTCTTCTCACAGGTCTCTTAAGAGCAATGAGATTCGACTGTTACCTGCAGATGCCTTTGTCAAATTCACAGAACTTCAAAGACTGTAAGAACCAGCACATTTTTTTTCTTCACAATATACTGTATGTTCTTATTGTCTTTGAGCAAAATACATTGGTTAAAAAAGCCTTACAAATATCTGTATGACATATAACTCTGACATATAACCAGCGTAACACTTACACCCATGAAAAAAAAAAATCATTTTCCATGTATTTCTTTTTCCAGTTTCCCTAGTGGGCACAACTAAATGTTTGTGTGAAGGATAAGCGCATCTTTTCATGTTCGATTCTTGCTGAGGAAATACACTGAAAAGACACCTTAACATTTCTAAAGCTGATATTCAAGAAAAATATTTTAAAGCAGGGTTGTTAGACACCATTTATTAATCAATTCTGAACTGATTGAGTTATTGTCACGGCAACATTCGCAGAATGCACACGCCAATCACAGCACTAAGCCCCGCCCCTAATCCCAACCATCTATTTAGCGCCTCATTATCAGTCCAAGTGTCTGAGTTCATGCTGAGCTCTGAAGGTTCATAGTCTGCTAGAAACTTTGCAATCTTGTTTCCCTTCGGTTTATGAAGTCTTCTTTAGATTTTGGTCAATAGCATTTTGAGCATGAACATTTTGTATTTTTTACTCATGTTTCACTTTTAGAAATCTGGATTTCAATGTGTTTCAGGTTAAGGAATGGGTCTTTTCTTAAAGAAAATGTTCTAAATTTTGATTTAGCTTTGATAAGTGTGAACTAGAATTGGAGTTAACGTACATAATGTTTCAGAACCCATAAACAGGTAGCTGTGAAGGGTTCAGCTCTTTCTGATGCAGTTATGTAGTTTTAGTTCTCAGAAATCTCAGTCTTAAATGCAAACATTGGGTGGAACTGTTCATCATTTGCATGTTTGCTGCTGCCTTAAAAAAAATTACATTACATGCTTGGTTAATTAAATTCCATCATCTTTCCTGTGAGTTTTATAAATGTCATAATTAATATTAACAAAGAAAAAAAAAAGCAATTCAAATACTGATTGAAAGTTTGTAGTAGATTTTTTTGGCCATTTGTGAACCTCGATCAGTGATTTTGAACAGAGGCACAAAGCAAAACTTCCCAGAACCCCCTGCTTCATCAGATGAATCAAGCATGAGGATAAACTCCAGCTTCCTTCTGAAAATCCTTCCTCTCGTATATCATAACAATAGATCAAACCACAGCACATCAAATTACTCGTGTGAGTTGTTTATTGTGTCTGGCAACCGGCATGAATTCTGTGTTTTCTCTTTTTGACAGTTGGGACCCTATCAGTAATTGGTTTTAGATGAGATTTCTCCTGAATACAAGCTTTTTGCTCTCTGCTGATAGTGAGGTTTATTATTGTTCTGACCCTTATGTAAACAAAACAGGCAGCTAATTGCCAATTATCTCGTTAACCTCTGACAATAAGCTGTTAGTTGCCAGTTTATTTATTCACCAATGATCTGACCACCACCAGTGATCTGCACTCATAAACATACCAGCATGTGCCAAGGGACTTGTTTGCTATTATAGCAATGTATGTTGTATTTGCTAAGGTATGGTTGTTATTTCTTGGGTGAAAATCTACCTGAAAGCACCTTGTCCAAGACTGTTCACGTATGCCTGAGCAACAGAGCAACATTGCCATTAACATGTGTAAGCAAAGGAGGTTCTTATTAACAGCTGTTAAACATGTGCCCGTTCCTGTTAAACATGTGCCCGTTCCTGTTAAACATGTGCCCGTTCCTGTTAAACATGTGCCTGTTCCTGTTAAACATGTGCCCGTTCCTGTTAAACATGTGCCCGTTCCTGTTAAACATGTGCCCAGGTTCCTGTTAAACATGTGCCCAGGTTCCTGTTAAACATGTGCCCGTTCGAGGGGGATGCAGCCAGTGCTGTGATTGTCTCATAACCGCTGATTAGGTATTAATGAACTAGGGATTAATGACAAGATAAAAGTCAGGAACTTCCTTCTCTAGAGATAAAGGAGGGACGTCTTGCCTTCCTACTTGTGATGGTGAAATAAATATTTATGTGCTATCACTGTATTAATCATTTTCTTTGTGTTTGGTTTGTTTTTAAAGTGTATACTCCATTGTGGTGGCAAAGCTATTTCAGATTCAGGAGGGTTATAAATTCTTTCTTGTCTCACTCAGATTAAAGTTTTTTTTTTTACCAATTACCATACCTTATACCATTTTAATGAAACTGGATTGGGGCAGCGGTTCACATCACACTTGGCTCTGGGCTTTTACTGGTACAAAAGTAATCACTGAGAAAAGTACTGAGGAGTTCTGACCAATTTATCTTACCATGGTACTCTTAGTATGCTTGTCTGGTACTGTCTCACAGGACAGCTGTAGCTGTGTGTGTGTGTGTGTGTGTGTGTGTGTGTGTGTGTGTGTGTGTGTGTGTGTGTGTGTGTGTGTGTGTGTGTGTGTGGTAGCCCTCCATACATCACCCAGCCAACTGCAAATCATTCAAATCATTGATCAAGCAGTAAGTCAGTGTTCATTTATCTGCACTTCCATTTCATTAATCCTGCTGGTGTTCATTTCTGTGGCTTTTTACCACACTGATTTACCATCTTTGTAAACAATTGCCTTGTAGTACTTCTTTTAACTGTGCTAACTTTAACTTCTGTTGAAATGTATATACAGAACAAATGGGTATGAAATACATCTGGCTGGATGTGTGTGTGTGTGTGTGTGTGTGTGTTTCAGATTTCTTCAGGACAATTGCATCACCTTAGTGTCTAATCGGGCATTTAGTGGGTTATTTAAGCTGCAGAAACTGTAAGTGATATATTATATAAATCTAGAGGTCTTGTGTGTGATATACGTGGTTGTGTGGTGTCAGTGGAATGAATCTACCAGTTACATAAAGGAAATGTCTTTTTATTTCAGTCTACTCTTTATATGCAAATGTACCAGACACTTACATGTCTCTGATCTTAGAAAACGGTGGAGTAATAAATCTTAAATTCACTTGTTAATGCTGCAGAGTAAATGATTTTATGAAATGTGATATGATCAGTCTGAGCGGCAGTAAGTGGCTAAAGACTCAAATTCCTGAAGCCACAGAGCCACAGTCTTTTGTTCCACACTTATGGAGGCTATTGTGCTGTTAAATTCCACTCTTCAAATCCATAATCACCTGCCTCTCAGGTGAGAGAGTGAGAGAGAGAGATTTGTGTCTGTGCATTATATCATTATGTGAGAGAGGTTATTCTCTGTGTGTGTGGGTGTGTGAAGAGACAAAGAGATTAGTGTGTGCAAGTGAAAGATAAAAGTCTTTTGTATATGTTTGTGTGTGTTTGAGAGATTGTGTGTGTGTATGTTTGAGAGATTGGTTGTTTGTTTGAGAGAGAGAAATTGTGTATGTGCACAACAGATTAGCCATGTAATTCTGTATGTACATGATTTGTATTCTGTTTCAGATCTCTGAGCCAGAACTGCATATCTTTGTTAGAACCTGGTGTGTTTGCTGATCTACATCTGCTTAACTGGCTGTGAGTAAAATCAGAGCAATATTTAGCATTCCACACATTATTCCACACATTAATCCACACATTATTCCACACATTATTCCACACAATATTCTACACATTATTCCATACATTATCTCCAAGCAGAAATGATTAAATGCCAGTTTATGTAAAACTTGATTTATGAGTGCCAGCCTGTATGAAATGGCCATAAGACATGTGAATGCACTATAGTCAAGTGCATGTCCTGTCCGAGCAATAATCTACAAGAACTTTCCTCTGGATGTGAAGGAACATGTTGTGGATGAAGGAACATGTGGATCTCCATTCACCGTGTTATACTGACGTCGAGAAGCTCTTAGGTTACCAGTAAATACAGCTGTGCTTTTTCACAGTAAATACAGTTTTTTTTCCCCATGGTATTCAGTTTCTATATGTACACACACACACACACACACACACACACACACACACACACAGTAGGAAGAGCACTGGGTCTCACCTGGTCCATCTCACCCAGGCTGGTCTGGCTCATTATGTTCTTTCTGTACACACTGGTCTGTCCAGGCCACACATGGGTACAGAGTGGAATTTGTGAAGGATTCCAGATGTGGAGTACAGTTAACCATCACTAAACTTACTGATTTCCAGCAAGGAATTATTAATAATAATGTTTTTAATAATAATGTTTTAAAAGGGCACAATGACCAGAATGTTAGCACAACACTAACCCATATGTTAAGGAGACTGGTAAATGTTTTAAAAAGGCTTGTTGGACACAAGCTGTCGTTGTCGTTTTGTGCACAGAATCCTGGATGACAATCCTCTGAAAACAATTACTGTGACGACTTTTACTGGCTTGAAGTCTCTCTTCTTCCTGTACGTATGTGCACTTGTGATCTTTTGTCAAATAAGATATTCTGTTTATGGTCAGTGTGAAATAAGCTTGATAGGTTTTGCTTTTCAATATCTATAGACGCTTCTAAATGATAAATGTTAGCTATTAAGTAATGTTAAGTAATGTCCAGCTTGTCCTCATTTTGTCTTCAAAGTTCAAAGAGTTCAAAGAGTAAGAAACTGAAGGGGTTTGTGGGTAATTATGGCTCATCTGATGCTGTGCACAGATCGATGGTGAATACTTCCCTGGAGATGCTCCCTCCATCCAGACTCTGCACACATATGCCCTCTCTCAGCTGGCTGTAAGTGTGTTGTTAGCTATGTCTCTCACTTGCTCTCTTTCTCTCGTTTTCTTTCCGTCTCTTTCCCTCTCTTTTTTTCTCTAACCTTTCTCTCTCTCTCTCTCCTGTAAGTGAGCATTTTCTTCACAGATATGTTAATTTAGACAGCTCATTGACTGTCACACAATGTACAATCTACAGCCACATTTCACAGGCTGTAAAGGGCAGCTCGTACAGCACATAGACCATAAAAGGCTTGTGTTCACTGGGACTCTTTCCAGCGAGATGCACCAAGGGAGCATTAAGAGAAACACTGCAAGCTGGTCTACTTGTGCACAATCTCCAAAATGAAATGTAGCAAATCCATAAGTGTAACTTTAGAACAAATACTGCTGTACTTTAAGTATATTCTATATAGTGTAGTTGCTCCCGTAAATGATATGCCTCTTGTGGGGTGTGTGGGTTGGGTTGGGTGTGGAGTGTGTGGTATGTGTGGAGTGTGGAGTGTGTGGGCGAAGCTGTGGGATTGTATGGGGTGTGTAATGTGTGTGTGTGGGTGTGTAATGTGTGTGGGTGTGTGTGAGATGTGTGTATGGGGGTGTGTAATGTGTGTGTGTGGGTGTGCGTGAGATGTGTGTATGGGGGTGTGTAATGTGTGTGTGTGGGTGTGTGTGAGATGTGTGTATGAGGGTGTGTAATGTGTGTGTGAGGTGTGTATGAGGGTGTGTAATGTGGTGTGAGGTGTGTATGAGGGTGCGTAATGTGTGTGTGTAGGTGTGTGAGATATGTGTATGAGGGTGTGTAATGTGTGTGTGTGGGTATGTGAGATGTGTGTATGGGGGTGTGTAATGTGTGTGCATAGGTGTGTGTGAGATGTGTGTATGGGGGTGTGTAATGTGTGTGTGGGGGGGTGTATGAGGATGTGTAATGTGTGTGATGTGTCGGGGTTGTAGTCATTTGGATCATTTACACATCATTTACTCACATGAACGTGTACACTCAGGGGAAAAAGATCAGTGTTGTGAAAAAATTGATCACCAAATCCTATAATGGGAACATAAAGTCTTTCTTTCCAGGATGGCTGAGGAGCAAAATGTCCTGGAAAAAAAGTTACTTTTATTATTCTCTTGCTAGCAAAGTACACATTTGAGCAGTTTTTCTTTTAAAAGAATGATCCTTTATATTTAGAGGGCATGGAGTTCCTTACTATATAAGATTCAGTAAAGTGTTATTAAGTGTTATTCAGCATTGTTCATCAGTTTATAAGACTCAGTAGTGTGTTATTCAGGGTCCTGTTTGTTCCTTATGACATTTACCAGACCTCTGAACAACCAAAGCCCTGAACTTATTTTGCATTAGTCTTTCAAAGCTGATGTAAACCTTCATTGGTCTTTTCTGCATTCATAAAGTGCACTTTCCCAAGCTTTGCAGACACTGCCTGCTTTCCCCAGTGACTTCTGGTTTAGGCACTGGGCCAAATCTGTTCCTCAGGAGCCTAATGATGCTCAGAGGCCATGCCTCACCATGATGTGTGTTTAATGCAGGAACAGTGTGCTCTCATTTACTGTTCCTGATTTACCACAACAACCTGTGTTATCATCTACAGATGTGTCAGGGACGTTAGAGGATTATGAAGCATGAGGCCTTTTTTTATTTCCATTCCTATTCACCGCTCTTGCTGAGTTTAGCTCCACAAATCAGACCGATAGTGTTTTAGATAATAGAGTCTTATGTCTGCCCTATCAGGAACTTCATCATTGTGTGTGAGGTTTGATGAACCTAGTAACACAGTTCGTAGAAAGAATAACCCAGTTAGGAGTTTGTGGTGTGAATCATTTTTGTCACAACGAGCTTCTGTCAGTAACCACATCCTCTCGTATTTCTGTTCCACAGGGACTTTGAAGGGAACCGCATCCAGAGACTGAACCAATCCACCCTGCTCTCCTGTGAAGAGCTCACTGTGCTGTGAGTAAGATCCAGACAGCTGGAACCTGGAAGCCGAAGGACAGGAGCAACAAAAGGGAGAGAGTAGAGTCTTAGGAGACTGTGCAAGGAGCAGGGCAGAGATGAGAGGAGAGAGAGTCTTACAAGACTGTGTAAGGAGCAGAAGGAGAGAGATTTAGCTGCTCTTGTTGATGGATCTGAAACCTAATTTAAGGGGCAATCTGTAATAAGATGTATTATTTAATTAAAAAAAACTGTGTTTTGTGCATATTACCTGTGTAGTAGTGAGAATATTGTTCACAGCTACTCCAGTTATGTATCCCAAGGTCTCATAAGTGAAGCTTGCTCTACCCTGTTAATGCACGTGCATGCTGGACCAGGATAGTTTTCTTTCCAGCAGAAGCAGTTGTTGGGAAAAACAACAATTTTCATCATGCTTACGGCAGTGGTTTCCACTGATGATTTGTCTTGGCACTGTTATTATTTCACTTGAGAGCACAGATGTACAGATGATCATCGCAAAAGATTATGATGACCATTTTGCATATTGCTTCCGTGTTGCCTCACCATTTGAGTAGCATTACTGCTGCGTTTATAGGTGGAAATGTCCTGACGGTCTCACACATGGATGGCATGACATCCTGCTCGTGTTTTCACAATCAAAGACATTGAATCCACTGTTCTACACTCTGTTGTTGTCCTCAGATCACTGCGTGCCAATCAGATTAAGAGGCTGCCAGAGAACACTTTCCAAACCCTCTGTGTGCTGGGAGAGCTGTGAGTGCCTCTAGATATCTGGATGTTTGAGTGTTCACATAAGAACCAGAGCAGATGTTCAATGATGGTCCATATGTCCATGGCTTCTGCAGGGACCTCTCCAGTAACCAGATAAAGGAGTTGCCTTTTAACATCTTCCAAGGCCTGCAGGCTCTACAAATACTGTGAGTATCGTGAGTTGTTGGAATTTGCGGTCATAAGAACATGCAAACTCGAAATGTAAGGGTTTTCAGCACAGCTATAGCGATGCTGGTGCCTGTGTTCCACATTTGTAAACCTGCCATGTATCTGTTCCAGGAATCTCTCCCAGAACCCACTGAGTCATATCCACCCAAGCCAGTTTGATCATCTCACTCAACTCCTGTCACTGTGAGTTACACATTCAACATTTCCATTTAGATGCATAAATACAGTGAAATCCTTAATCAGAGGTTCAGCAGTGTCACGTGTTTGGAACACCATGGACATGTGGTTATTCCAACACTCATAACAGACATATTCCATATACACTTTACATTATAATGATGGAAGGACGACTGACATAGTGAGCAAAACATGGAGAAACAGTATTTTTGCGTCAGTAAATTCTGAGCTGAGAGTTCACACCTGGTCAGTGAGGGATAGAAGAGCATAACTAACCCTCTGCTCTTCCTACAGGGGCCTGGATGGTGTTGACATCCCAGACATCCAGACACGCATGTTCCAGCCCATGAAGAACCTGTCCTACATGTACTTGCGTTTCTTGGGATAACATTTAAAATTGCGTTTACAGTTGTCTTTCTGCCCATTGAAAGCTTGGGAAACCCATATCCCTAGTCATCTACAAGCCCTAGTCATCCCTAGTCATCTACAAGCAATACAGTCAAATACAAGTTCAAACTGAGATACAAGATGGTCCATCACATCCCTCAGAGATGGCGAACACAATCACTGATAACGGTTCTGTGAACATTTTGTCCACAGATATTTCAAGAAGTTCCAGTATTGCTCCTACGCACCGCACGTCCGCAAATGCAAGCCCAACTCGGACGGCATCTCCTCCTTCGAGGACCTTCTGGCCAACGAGGTCCTGCGCGTGTCCGTGTGGGTGATGGCCTTCATCACCTGCTTCGGCAATCTCTTCGTCATCGGCATGAGGACGCTCATCCGTGCTGAGAACAACCTGCATGCCATCTGCATCAAGGCATTGTGCTGTGAGTTCTGCAGGCACCGTCTGCATTCTCCACTACTCTATTAATTCTGATTCATTCTTGCGGTGTTCTTCCTTGGCCTGTCTCGTTTAGCTATTTGAAGTATGTTGGGATATGTTGTTTTTGATTATACCATAATGTGATGTGTGATCAAATGCTCAGTTCACTGCACTAGATGCAAATCAACTTTCACTAGAAGCTTTCCAGCCACATTATGTAACTATACTCTTATTGTGGTTTAGTGTATGTGGTTATTATGCTGTGGTTTGGCACATGTGGTTATTACATTGTGGTTTAGTGTATGTGGTTATTACATTGTGGTTTGGCATTTGTGGTTATTATGCTGTGGTCTGGTATTTGTGGTTATTATGTTGTGGTTTTACATATATGGTTATTACACTGTGCAACTGGGGCTGTAAAGGGATTGTTCCTCTCTCTCTCAGCTGCCAAAGAAACCTTCCAGGTGTGAGAGCAATTGACAAACCAATTTCTTGCTGGAAACTGGAAGCATGACTTATCAGAGGGAACAGAGCTCCTTCCTCCGTTTTCTTTCTCTCTTCTCCCTCTCTCTCCCCTTCTCTCGCTCTCTCAGTAGCTGGCCAGGCAGGTCACATTCTCCAGGTTGACATCCTCTCTTCTCTTGACTAAAAATCTGTAACCGTGTCACCACTCCTGGATCCTTGCTACACACAGGACTCAAAACAATCGCAGCTCCACCATCTAAATTTTTTAGCCTCATTCCCTTGTAAAACAGGTCCCAGTGCTATGAACTAAAGAACCCTTCTTAATCCAAGAAATTGTTCCGATGCAAAAATTGGAAATTTATACAGAAAAGAAAAATAGAAAGTGTTACTCTGAAATGCTGGATGTGTTTTACTAAGAGAACGTTTTACTGTTCTTAATGTATCAGTGAAATGTTTAAACATTGTATGAAAAGACACAGTGTTATTATATTAGCAGAAGAAGAATGTACAAAGTACAAAATTAAGGACTGTCAATAACTGCAATGTCTGTTTTAATGTAAAATGATTTTCTTCTCTGAGCAGTGGAAGCATAAGTCTTTCTTGTCAACAACAAAGTAAATTTGATCCATAGTTAGTCATATTACATTAAAACATTTGACAGATGTTCTTATCGACTGATTAATTTCAATCATGTTACATAGACAAACGGAGTGTTTAGGATTCTCGCCCAGTAACTCTTACTGGTGTATCATTGTGCGTGTTCATGGATGGGGGATTGAATCCCAGTCTCTCACAGGGGAGGCATAATTATCACCCACTACACTAAAACAACCAATTGAATTAACATTAACTGCTGATGACACAGACGTGTCTTTGGCAATTTGTCATCTAAATGTAATGCAGTAAATATTTTGCAGAGCTCAAGGACAATACATGTTGTGAGTGAGCAAGTGTTGTCTACCATGTAAAACAAAGTGTTGCCTTGCAAATATACCACTTGATGTATTATATTTAGTTACAGAGGAGGGATTCTTGGCAGTGATAATTGTCCAAAAACAATAATATATTCCTACCACTGGACAGTCCTTGAGATAATATTCCCACACTCTGCTCATTATAAATAGCAGCCTCTGGCTCAGGGCAAGACAGACCACGAGGGTAATACTTCTGGGTGGCATTGGTCCATTGGAGAGTGCGTCCATTGGTCCATTTATGTTCTTTCCAAAGATGACCATACTGTTATGGCCTTTGTAATGACATCAATGCTATGATATCATACGCTCTTATTCTACTTTAATGCTCTTCTCTTCATTGATGGTCCTCCATGCTCAGGTGCAGACTGTCTGATGGGGGTTTACCTGTTCTTTGTGGGCGTCTTTGACTTGAAATTCCGGGGTGAGTACAACAAGAACGCCCACCTGTGGATGGAGAGCCCGGAATGCCGTACAATCGGCTTCCTGGCCATGCTCTCGTCCGAGGTGTCCGTCATACTGCTCACATACCTGACGCTGGAGAAGTTCCTGGCCATCGTCTTTCCCTTGAGCCGCCTGAGGCCAGGCAGGGCCCAGACCTTCACGGCCCTGGCCGTCATCTGGCTCCTGGGCCTGTCCATCGCCACTGTGCCGCTGCTCAGCGACAGGCTGTTCGGAAATTACTACGGCCGCAACGGCGTCTGCTTCCCCCTGCACTCCGACCGCATCGAGAAGCCCGCCGCCAAAGGATTCTCGACAGGAATATTTCTGGGTGAGTGGTAACGGTGCACAGAGCTCGTCATTCATGCTAGTCATAGTCTTTTCTGTTATTATAGATTGACGATTGTTTTTGGAAGTGTTCCGCATTTTTAAAGGGGGTTCTTAAAGGTTTCCTTAAGGGACTGCTGGGAACCCCTTTTCTGAACATGGAGGCCTTCTTATCCTGGACCATCTTAAGTAATGCTAATTGGTCTTCTGTAGTTTTGCTGAATAAAGAAAAAAAAAGGGTCTTGCCTCTGACTCTTACTGTGGCTTGAATCCATCACAGGGAGTGAAGTGAACAGTAATCAATTGTCTCAGTAAAGAATCCATAAGAAGAAAGAACGGAGTATTGTACATTATTTGTATTCTGTCTAATCTCCTTTCGTTCATTTGGGTTGCTCAGTCTTGGCATGTATCACACTGCAGTAATGGAAACCATTTCCCACCACATGAGTTACAGTATCTGTGGTCCAGGTGAATCCCACCCACCCACCCACCCCCACCATGGAGGAATGGCTCCTGTTAGTCTGGAGACCTTGGAATGTTCACCACAATTCTATGCTTCATATTTTGTAGTGGAACTGTAGACATAATTAATAAATGGCTCTTCAATAGGCTCACCAATATTTCAGTCATAGATTAAATATTAATTCTGGGCTTAAAAAAACTTTCAATGTAGCGATTGCAAAATTATTTATTTCGGCTGGAGTAGCGCCGATTTGTGTCTGAGAAACGCACTTGTTTTATTACCCTTTAAATCGTTTCAGGGGGGAAAATGTTTTTTGTGAAATAAAAGGAACAAAAACTTCCTTTCAGCTCCTCAGTCTCCTTGTAAAGAAGTGATGTTCATCTGAGCATCATGTCTCTCCTTTCCGACATGCAGGACTCAATGTGGTGGCCTTCCTCATCATTGTCGTCTCCTACTCCAGCATGTTCTACTCCATCTATAAGACCAGCCTGAGCGCCACGGATTTGCGCAGCAGGCTGCGCAAAGACGTGGCCGTGGCAAACCGCTTCTTCTTCATCGTGTTCTCTGACGCCCTCTGCTGGATCCCCATATTTCTCGTCAAAATTTTCTCCCTGCTGGAGATGGAGATCCCAGGTGAGTCTCCGAGGTCATCATAATTGTTCCTCCAATATTGTTGTACTGCAGCACATAGAATATACTCTTATGGTTCCTTTGGGCTCCAACTGAAATCCTTCTGTATAATAAAATTCAAATGAAAAATTATTTAATATAACCAAAAATGAGGCTGAACAAAATAAAATTCCAATAACAGATTGATCTGCTTAATGAAATACTAGATGCACAGTGTATTCATCAGATCAGTAGATTCATAGATCAAACAGTACATCATCTGTGTCTCTCCCATAATGAAATGGTCCTTAAAAGAACAGCTAAGCTAACAACAGAATGCTCACACCTTCCTCTTTAGCTCAAATAGCAAATCAGCCAATAAATGGTTTGTGTACAGTTTTGTACATGTTTCGTTTGCGTTCAGTTTTGTACATGTTTTGTGTACAGTTGTTGCTTACATAGTTTGATACTGGTGGGTGAACATGATGTTAGTCAGCGAGGATTTGCCTCACCAGCTAGCACCACACCACTGCATTCCACAATCACACTTGGCTAGGATCCCGTTAACTGGTTAACTGGTTAGTTTAGGCTCACATTAACTGGTTATGTCGTTTCAAATAGGCACATTTCACATAGGCACATAGTTTTTGACACAATTATGGCTCTGTCTGGGTGTTTCCATAGCAACTCATGATTAGGGCTAATGTACTGTCAGAAAAATTGTCCTGTGTAACTTTTTTTTAAATAGACATGTTAAGTGATTTTGTCTCTCCTCTAGGTTAACTAACTAGCTGACATAGCCAGCTAGTGTCCCTGAAACTCAGCAGTTTAATAGCAATTCACAGGTGTTGTGCCACCTACACACAGAAGCAGTTGAGAGTTGTTTTTCAGAGAGTTATTTTGTTGTCAGACAGTTGTCAGACAGCTTTCTCGGTTGTTTTGGTCTCAGACTGTTTGTCAAACAGCTTTTGCAGTTGTTTTGTCAGAAAGTTGTCAGACAGCTTTCTGGATAGTTTTGTTGTCAGACAGTTGTCTGATAGCTTTCCAAAAGCAGCAAAGTGAGGTAAAAATGTAGAGGAGCTGACCACTCAAAGCTAGCAAAACTAAACATGGTCAATTTGAAATAGCATTATGTTAAAATCACCAAAAACACACAGCACTTAGCAACAGCTGTAACAGAGTCCTTTTATGCAGAACTGTCTGTATTGGCATTTTTATAGAAATTGTTCATATGCAAAATTTGGTTACCAAATATGTGTCCAGAATGACTGAATCATTTGGCTAAAAAGCAAAAATCATTTTTTCACCAAACTGTGTTATTTTAATCCAACAGTTTGTCAGTACAGGATGTTGATATTGTTACTCAGCATTTACCGCACATAAGGTGTACAGGCCTATACTTGCTATTAACCGTTTTGTGTTATATTATATGAAACGTTTCCTTTGGTATACGTGATATCCTGGGTGAGGCGCTGGGGTATCAGCTGGATCAGCTGTGCAGAAGAGCACTAAAACAGGCCTGGTTTCCCTTTGGAGCTGGAACACAGTTGGGAAGGGCTTTTACAATAATGTTTTCCTGGAGAAATGTATTTTAATGGGGAAAGGGTCAGGGGCAAATATGTGGTGGTGTTAAAAAAGAAAAGCAGGACTTTATTTTTTTTTAAAAAACCCCACAATTCTCTGCTCTGCAAGTCCTTGCTTTCTCTTACTAAAATAATATTTTCTTTGTCCTCGTTCCCTTTGTTGCTCCTGTAAGGAACCATCACATCATGGGTGGTGATCTTCATCCTGCCCATCAACAGCGCCTTGAACCCCATCCTCTACACGCTGACCACCAGCTTCTTCCGAGAGCAGGTAGACTTACTCCTGTGCCAGTGGCAAAGACACTCGGCCCTCAGAAAGGAGACGCGTGGACCTCTGACCTCCACCTTGGACGCGGGTGTCAGGTTTGGATGAACTTGTGCGCGTCAGAGGAAAGTGCTTTGCGACAAACTCCCGTGACTTCACACACCTGTAGGTTTAGGAAACGGGAACTCACTCCACAAGTGTTCGTCTGAAGATGCTCTCACATTCACTGAGCTTGGTGTTGGGCTTCAGGTTGACGTGGGAAATGAAAGCCAGCTGCCTGACAGGCACAACGTCTGAGTCTTCTGCTCATGGAGAGATGAAGAAGCCCTCCTCCCTCAAAGCCTTCTGCAAAGCTACCAAACAAGACACTTAACAATACATATTCTGAAACACTTTTACAGCCTGAGCTTCAACCGCTCTGTTTTTTTTGGGGGGGTTGAAGGTGTTTGTTTGTTTGTTTGTTAGCGCTTTTTTTTACCTGTAAATCAAGACATTCTAAAGGAGACATGAAACTGTGCTTTACTGTTACTTTACCTCAGCTGAGCTTCTCCAAAGCATCGACTATGAACAGAATGGTACTACTAAGTGCCTTTCTTTACCTAGACACTCTTCAGATGAAAGCAGTGTGTCACCGCTGCTGCATACAGGACTTAAGACTAATGTCCTGAGCTAAAATAGCAATGTTTTTGAATATATTGTGTAAAGCACAATTTAAACTGACTATTTGGACCATTTTATTGTACCCAAAGTTCTTTATTGTTCTGAGGAGTTGAAGTCCACATGTCAACAGTCTGCAAAATTCAAAGCCTTAAAAATCTGTTCTCTATGCTTTACAGCTAAAATGCTTTTGGGAGATTCACCCTGAGCTCAAAGTATATATATATATATATATATTTTTTTTTTCTTTTATTTCTTTTTGCAAATGTTTTGTATATCAGTGGTCACTTTATTTGTCCGATGGAAAGCAATGTGTAATTTCATTATTGTTAGATGCCCCATTTCTGCTAAATAAGTACAAATTGCAATTATTTACAAACAAATCCAAACATTTACAATGTGGTTCTTTGTGTCAGAGACCTTTTTACCTTCAGGAAAGGTGTTCCAAAATCCCTTTTCATTTTGGACAACTTCTTGAAATCTTCGGTTTAGTCTTTTTAAGTCAGAACACTCTTAGAAATATACCACTGTTATAATGCAACCAAACAGGATAATTACCACCTCTTAACGTTTATTGGTCTTAATGTATAAACATTAGTCTAAACTGAATATCGTATAACAATCCATAGGACGCAAACCTCAAACTAACCTCCTTGCAAAATAATCAGTGAGTGTCAAAAGCTCAGTGTCTCTTGATTCTCTGGCGGTTTCTAGGGGGCGGTGCTTAGTTGCAGCGAGAGTTGATGGATAGTTGTGTGGAAGTAAGAGCTCAGCGTACCTCCAGACCCTCCAGCGCACAACTTTGATGAAATTTGTGACGAAAGGATGCAGTAGATGAAAAGTACGTCTTTTCATACGGTAGGCTTATTCGTTCATCAAAGTTAGTTTGCCATATAGAGTTGATATGTTGACATTAAGTGTTCACAGCTGACATCAAATATTCATTGCAATTAGCGATTATAATGACACACTGCGGTTCTTTTCGACATCTTTCCCTGTTTTAAGATCGATGCATACTGCTACCCTCGTCGCTGTTTTCAGCGTATTGGGGTTTTCTGAATTAACAGCTGCTCGCCGTTCGAGTTGATCATAGCCAGGAACGCGTACGGCCGCGTACCGGATGATGCGGCTGCAACATGTTGCGCACGTTCAGTGTTTCATAAAACCTGGCAGTTCCGCGTGCGCGAGCATCCTAATGTGTGAACACGTAGCTTCCTCGAGCGCAGTAAGTCTTACAGTCACTTTATTAGGATGATGATGTTTGTGAAACGTAAATGTACACCGTGGTAAATTACCAGCAAATTTACCAGGCAGTATATGTTTAAGTCTGCGCAACCACAGGGATTTTCTCATTCAGTTAATATTTCACTGTTCTATCATTTATACGGTAAAGAGTCTAGAGTCTTAGACAGCTGATAAGTGGTATTTCACAAATCGCATATTAACCGTCGCCGTTGTTACAGTCAAAAAGGTAGGAGAAACGGATTCATGCTTCGCTAAAAGTCAAGTATAACTGATATGTCTTTTGTATGATGTAAGATCTGTTAAGCTTATTATGTACAGCAGAAACAAACGTGTTCAAAGTTTACTGTGAATTATGAGAACCATACCAAGCAAGTTTATTCTCAGATGTTCGTAGCAATATACTTAATTAAAATGTCTGTGTGTATTACCAAATATGTTGTTATATTTGCTCTAGGACAATGTGCTTTGTGTCATATGATACTTAACTGGGTCTTAAGGGGATAAAGTCATTACATTTACCAGTCATTACATGTGTTTTACGTGAAGAGCTGGATTTTATGGCAAACATTGTCAAATATCCTTTGTAAACCGATTATTTCAGTTGTATTATCTAGCATATTACCTAGCATGCTTCAATATATGCAGCATATATATATAAAACTCATTAGATACTACAGTGCTGTTAATTAGGGCAGCCACTATACCTACTATATATGTTGAATATTCATTCAGATCAGCCACTTTACCTACTATATATATTGAATATTAATTAGGACGGGCACTCTACTTAGTATATATGTTGAATATTAATTAGGGCGGCCACTCTACTTAGTATATATGTTGAATATTAATTAGGGCAGACACTCTACCTATCATATACGTTGAATATTATTCAGAAGCATTTGCTTTGAACATGGTTGAAGCTCTGCCTGTTTCTCGGGCAACCACCGATTCATATTTAGCACTTTTCTATAAATATGTGTGTGGGCTAAAGGCGGCGTTATGATCTGGTAACATTTACATAATCGTGTCTCTCCACTGCCTCCATTTTGTGCTGTGTGTCGGCCTCCTCCTCATGCGCTCGGTCCTCCTGATCGTCCCAGAGATGCTTTAAGTTTAATGGATCCACCCATGCAGGAGAACTTCACATGCACGGGCCCAGTAATGATGGTGAGCCACGCTTCAGTTCTTAGCTCCTCGGGTCTCCTGTGTCAGGAGACGCCCGTGTGAGGGTTGCACCGCTCTATTGTTTGATCTCTGCCAACTACTTATTTGCTTTTCCTGCCTGTAAAGGATGGACAGCGAGATCCTGATGACTGTGTTAATGCTCGGTGCATAAGCCAGTGCACATTCACATGGCTGTAACATGATATACCCAGTAGCACTGTCCGTGTCCTAAGGGAAGATCAAGGCAGGCCTTACACTTGCTATTGGCTGAAGGGCTTTATCTCCTCCTCTAACTAGTTATCGTGCTCTCCCATTTGGTGAAAGGCATGCTGGTTCCTCCTCTGACTGTTGACAGACAGGCAGTGTTGTGGGACAGGTGCAGGATGAAGACCAGAGCTCTGAATGCCCCCATTATCAGTAAGGCGAAAAAGCAGCAGCTCTTTGATAGAAGGCCGAATCAGCGTGAGAAAGAGCTACGCAGTGAATGTCCCCTCTGGCTTCAGCAGCAGAGTTTACACTGGTTCAGAGCTGTTGCCTGTAACATGTCCCTCTGGATATTCTTTGATGACTCAGAATTTAAGTTCTCTCAGGTCTGAGAATACTTCACTAGAGACATCTTTAAAAGCAGAGATGAATGTGGCTAATAAACTGGATGGGGGGGTGCAGAAGCTGCATTGTTTTTGAGGGTGAGGAAAGATCATGTGTGTGTTTGTGTGTATGTACATGCATTTGTGTGTGGATATGTGTGTGCGCATTTGTGTGTGTGCGTGTGTGTGTTCAAGCATTTTGAGCAGATGGTCATGTTCAGATGTGGCACGAGTGTACGGAACAAATGGCCCAGATGGCAATTGGGCAGGGAAATACCTGAGACCAGGTGACCTGCGCTAACCTCAGACCAGGTGAAAGAGCATATCTGATGAACTTCTCTTCACCATTAGGAACCTCATTAGGAGAGACCTGAAGGTACAGTACACACGATCCTACTGCATGTACCTGGTCCTAAGGAGCCCACTGTAGGAAGACTGTAGGAGTGTGGCATTGTTGTTGAGCTAGCATGCACCAGCGTACTGTAACCTGTTAGTACATCTAGTTCATTCGATGTTCTCTGCGTGTTTATGATGACGTTTTAACAGGATGGAATTGCAGTTAGCTTAAACATCGAAGTGGATTAGCTGTGTCTCAGTTTACGACAGTGACTCAATATATTCCAAAGATGCTATTTATTTGCTTGTTATACAGCATGTGCTTAGAAACGGCTTGTACTAAAGAGATCAGTTACAGACTCCTGGATGTCAGATGAGTTACATTTACATTTTAAATTTACATTTTAACACTCCAGAGTGACTTACATATTTATCAGTCGGTGTAAACCATGTCAGTCAAACGTTTAGCTGCTGCGTGCAGATGATACAGGAACAAGACATTCTTCCATGTTCAGAGATGATCACTTGCTTCAGTGCAATTAACTTTAAATGAGTTTATACTAATAATAGATGTTAATAAATTATTCAACAGGCCTCGCTCTGCCTTCGTGAACCCAAATGCTCCTCGCCATGGTAACTGCCTGTTGAATCCTCTCAGCAGCCAGAGGTGTTGGGTTCTTCGGCCAAGCTGTTGCCTGTGTGCGACGGTTCTGCTCCGGATGTCTGTCCTGTAGACGGGACAGCTAGCAGAATAAAGATAGCAAAGTTGTTTTTTTCTTGTTCTGTATTTCTACAGACTGGATGTGTCTTTAGCGCATAGTAGTGGCTTTTTGTTGTGAATGTAATTTTTGTCATGCACACGGTCGATTTTGTTCTGATTTGTTATTCATTTCATGTTTTTGTGATATTGTTTGCCCTGCTCGCACTGCACCATGTTAGACTTTAGGGGGCGCTCTTATATCATGATTTTATATTTCCTACGTGTGCATGGCTGATGAAAAAAAAATTACAAACACTTGAATACTGAGTTAGGTAAATGTAGTATTTGTATACATCAGTGCACACCAACCTTCCCTTTTGAGATCTACCTTTCTTTTGTAAAATCAGTCTAACACAACTAACTTCAGAAGCTTTGACTAGCTGGGTGAGAGTGTTAATTACGGGTGTAACTGGACTGCAGGTGAAGACAGATCTCCAGGAAGGGGAATTAGTGAACACTGATTTACACTAACATAATGCTGTTATTGCACTGTCGTAGCAGACAGAATGTTCAGAGGGAGATAGGACACAGGTGGTGCTGGTCATGGACGTACACTTGTTTGTAGATCTTCCTGCTGCATCTCCAAACATCTACACTGTGCTCTGATAGGTTGATTAATGCGCAGACTAAACTTCCTGATTACGGACTTCAAATCCTCGCCTGAGTGAAAGAAGCAAGATTGGAGTTGAGATGTCTGGAATCTTTGTGGTTGATGGTTCAATAAATAACAAGCATATAGGCGTGATTATAGGATGCTTTTAGAAAATAAACTCAAGACTAAACAGGATGCTTCTATAATACAGGACACTTTTTGTGTGTCGGTGAGTGTGTGCGCACACGTGCGTGTATGTATGTATGTATGTGTGCACGTGTGTGTCTGTGTGTGTGTGCGCACACGTGCGTGTATGTATGTATGTATGTGTGCACGTGTGTGTCTGTGTGTGTGTGCGCACACGTGCG
>JAOXYF010000013.1:1259659-1276875 GCA_028565775.1 Sternarchorhynchus goeldii | reverse complement strand
TATGTATACAACACTCTCATCAGTGAAAATGACAACTTAATTAAGTCAACTTTGTCCATTTTTGAGATAATCACCATCAAGTCCCACAATATGTTATTGTTAAAGTGAGTTCTAGAACTTCAAGAGGTGGCACGTGATATGATGAATGAGTCAGAGTAATATGATTAAAGAGTCAGAGTGATAAGTTGAATGAGTCAAAGTGATATGAAGAATGAGTCAGAGTGATATGATGAATGAATCAGAGTGATATGATGAATGAATCAGAGTGATATGAAGAATGAGTCAGTGATATGATGAATGAGTCAGAGTAATATGATGAATGAGTCAGAGTGATATGAAGAATGAGTCAGAGTGATATGATGAATGAGAATACAGCCAACAAGATAATGTGCATCCAGCAGGGATGTTTATTTTGGCTTTAGATCAGACTACATGGACATTAGGCCAGACTTTATGGGAACTACTTGCAAAACCAGCCAGTTTAATCCACTGAAAATGCTTAACAAAAGCTAGATTACTTCTGCAGTCCTGCTAACCTTCCAGTGTTGTGTAAATTAAGTATAGCTTGTGTGTTTGTGTGTGTATGCATATACTTTTGTGCATCGCTGTGTGTGTGCACATGCGTTTGTGTGCTTGCCTGTGTGTGTATTTGTGTGTGTGTGTGTGTTTTAGAGTGCATATGGGTGTATGTGTGTGTGTGTGGGGGGGGTCCTTTAAGCTTTGCTCCAGGCTGACTCACAGGCATACAGAGCATCTGGAAAAGTTGCAATAATAGGAAGGGGAAAGTACATGCAGGAGAGGAGAGGGGAGGAGAGAAAAGGAGAGGAGGAGAGAGGAGAGGAGAAGAGAGGAGAGGAGAGGAAAGGAGAGGGGAGGAGAGGAGAGGAGAGGAGAGGAGAGGAGAGGAGAGAAATATACAATATGTGGAAGACCCTTGCATTGCAAACCATGGTGTCTGCACTGTCTCTACATACACCTGTCTTACACCCAGATGTCTCACCTCCCTCACACCCAGACACATGCACATGCTCCCTGGCGCAGTATAAGTTCAGTGGCCACCCAGTCTGGGGCAGGAAGCATATGGAGTGGTTTGTTGGCCAGACATGGCTAGCATTCCCACCCGTAGCCCTCAGTGCCTTTAATAGGGTGCTGCAGTAATGTTTGGAGCTAATAATGGCAGAGCGAACACAGTGTGAGCCCGCAGCTGTGTTGAGCAAAGAGCTCAGCTTTTATTTAGTCTGGATTACAACTCCATGAGTCGCCCTGTGGTTTCACCGGTGCTGCCAACAACTGCATTAGTAGAGAAAGCCCAGCACTTGGTAATCCCCTGCAGCCCAGTGCACAATCACGAGTCACCAGGAATACGCACTGAATCATCAGTGCCTATTGAGAAATTTGGAGTCATTTTGGAGTGATTGGTGAGAGACATAAAATAATTTTCAATGATCTTAAATAAGCTTAGTTAGATGATAAGTTTGGGATGTGGGCCACCACAGCATTGTCTTTTTGAGAGGAGAGTGCTGCTCCTCATCTATCTCTGTATGTGAGTGCTGCTCCTCATCTATCTCTGTATGGGAGTGATGCTCCTCATCTATCTCTGTATGGGAGTGCTGCTCCTCATCTATCTCTGTATGGGAGTGCTGCTCTTCCTTTATCTCTGTATGGGAGTGATGCTCCTCATCTATCTCTGTATGGGAGTGCTGCTCCTCATCTATCTCTGTATGGGAGTGCTGCTCTTCCTTTATCTCTATATGAGAGTGCTGCTGCTCTATCTCTGTATGGGAGTGATGTTCCTCTATCTCTGTATGGGAGTGATGTTCCTCTATCTCTGTATGTGAGTGATGTTCCTCTATCTCTGTATGGGAGTGATGTTCCTCTATCTCTGTATGGGAGTGCTCCTCCTCTGTTACCTCCAGTTCTGCTTCTAACATGCTGTCATTCATCCCTGAACATGACTAGACATCGAGCCCCACAGTGATCTCGAGCTAATCCGTATGCTCTGTTTATGGAGTATGGAGTCAGTGTAGTCTCAAATAGTTCTGTCCAACACCATCAAGCTTGGTGAGTGATAAGTGGCCAGGATAATCATTATGTGAAACTGTTATTTAAAATAAAAGGTTCAGTGGCACATAGTCAGTCACTCCTAATCCTTCAGAAAATGGATAAAGGAAGACAGAAAAAAATATATAAACTATTTCATAAATAATGTAAAATAAATAAACAAGCCATTAGCCTCTTCATATATGTTTCTTCTAATTACTTGATTACTATAACAAACATTTGATCTATTTAAGTATTTTTGTGTGTGTGGGGGTGTATGGTGTGGGTATAGCGGTGTGTTAGACAGTACTGCTTGTAAACGAATCAAATAAATGGCTGAGACATTTTTTTTCTTTCTAAACTTTGACAGCTGTTTTGCTTAAAGGTGTGATAAGAATTCCCTTCTGTCTTCTTAAAAAATCACTGCTGCCCTTCCTCTGCTTTTTTTTTTGTTGTTGGATCTGTTAAAATAGTCTCTGGGTATAACATGAAACATTCTCTGTGCCGTTATGTGTCAGTAACTGTTCAGAGCCTTCTCAGAAACAAAGAGAACAAGAGAGAAAGAGGGTTAGGTAGAAAAGAGAGAGACTGAGGGTTAGGCAGAAAAGAGACCAGCAGAGAGGGGAAAGAGGGGTAAAGAGAGAGAGAGACAAACAAGGAGAGAGAGTGACATACAGACATACAGACATACAGACAGCCCAGAGTGACACAGAGAAACATAGATACGGAGAGGACTGACACAAAGCCAGCCAGCCAGCCAGCCAGCCAGCCTGCCTGCCAGGCTGCCCCAGGGCAAAGGAGCCTGGCGGCTGCTGCATGGGCCGCCTGTGGGCGGAGAGGGGCGGTGTGGCACCCAGAGCGGCCCACACCTCCTCCTTCCAGCCTCCTGCTCTCGCACGTCCCCCTAGCACAGCCATTACACGCTCCAGCAGGCAGATTTAGCACTTCAGCACCACACAGTCCACGGTTCCCATTAAAAACGGCGAGGGGGGCTGCGCACGGGCGTGCAGGCAGGGGGCATCTCACGTGAGCCCTGCCTGGTTGGGTGCTTCCCTTTATTCCCGCTGTTAACGTGACGTCCCGGACCCGAGCCTGCCTGCAGAGAACACGTGCCCACGCCTGAACACAGGCCTGATGTGGCACAGCCAGACAGATGACTCATTCCGTCCCACGTGACGGGAACAGGAGCGCCTGGTGAATGAGGGGCGGCGGGGTCGCGGGTGTCGTGGGGGTCGCGGGGGTCAGGGGCCGTGGAACAGCCCTGGCAGCCGCACTGAGATGGTGACGATGGCGTGTGAGAACGCAGACCTGGGTGTAGAGAAGAGCACTGCAATTAGTGTCAGCTCCCTCAGAGGGGCCCTGCAATGTGTGTGTGTGTGTGTGTGTGTGTGTAGGATAGAGAGAAACTGGGAGAGATAAAGAGAGAGACATGTTTTTGAAATATGAAACTATGCTATATGTATATTCATGTGTGTATATGTCTCTGTGTGTATTATATACTTGACATGAACATTTGCAACTATAAGCAGTTCAAGCTCTAATAAGCACACATTCCAGGCCTGAGCCAGATATTGTATGTGTGTGTGTGTGTGTGTGTGTGTGTGTGTGTGTGTGTGTGTATGTGAGTGATAGGGCAAGAGATTGTGTATGTTTGTGTGTGTGATAGGGACAGAGTTCTCTTACTCAGACAGGAGGGCCGAGTACAGGCTCAGTTGGCACACAGCTGGCACTCTCGCTAGTCCCTAGGGCTGGTTCTGCTCTGACGCTGCCAAGCTTCAGTGATGAGAGGCTGAGGGGGTTGGGTGTATGTGTGTGTGTGTGTGTGTGTGTTGTGTGTGTGTGTGTGTGTGTGTTGTGTGTGTGTTGGAAATGATGTACCCTGCTATTCAGAACTGTGCATCTATTCACCTGTGCTTTTGTTTTCCCTATCCTCTTCTCTCCTCTCCTCTCCTCTCCTCTCCTCTCCTCTCCTCTCCTCTCCTCTCCATCATTTCTCTTTCACATGCAGTCCACACTCATCCCCCCCGCCACTGTCTTGCCCTTCAACCTCCCCCTGTCTGCCCCTCCTGTCATGGGTTGGGTTTTACACAAGCCCTCTGCCTATCATGAGAGAGAGTGATAAAAAGAGGGAAGAGAGAGACTGACCAAGAAAGTTAGGACAAAGTGAGAGCACGACCAAGACAGAGAGAAATTGAATGAGAAAAAAGAGAGTGAGAGGGAGAGAGACTTTCCTGGGGGGTGTTGGGGGTTAGGGAGGGGAGTGCAGCAGGCAGGTGGGGCTTTAGGGTGGGGGTTTCTCCTCATTAGCTCCACACATGCAGCAGTGGTTGCTTTTACTGGCCTGGGATTATTTTACGCATAGGCTTTTAACCACACCGCAGGGCAGCTTGACTCTGCTGTGCTGGTCTCACTCGTACATTCTCCTTCTCACACACACACTCAGGCACACACTCACACCTCCGTCCAGCCACCGCGGTCTGCTCACACAACATACACAAACACTGAGGTGACGGGCCTCCGAGTAATGGCTGGGTGGAAGTAAAAAATAACACCCACACCATGATTTCTCTAGGTTCTGGTGTTTGTTTCTCCTGTCTCTCTCTCTCTGTCTCTGTTTTTGTCTGTGTCTCTCTTTCTTTCTCTGTCTGTCTTTCTCGCTCTTGGTTGCCTAACCTTGCAGACACTGAATCAGAAATTCACTGCTGCAAATGATCCAGGCACCCTCACTAAAGTCATACCATACACCTTCACTAATGTCATACCGTACACCTTTATTAATGTCATACCATACACCTTCACTAATGTCACACCGTACACCATCACTAATGTCATACCGCACACCTTCACTAATGACACACTGTACACCCTCACTAATGTCATACCATCATAGCGTAATGTCATACCATGCGCATTACTGTCATAACCTGGCAGACATGTTCCCCCTGTGCACCCAAGATTTCTTTGCCAACAACAAACCAGTGCAAAAAAGTGGAGGGAGAGAATGCTTGTCCTAATGCCAAACTCTTAATAGGGACACATGTAAGCCATTCCAGCTGTGCTGTAGGCTGTTCTCTGGGGGGTTGTGATCTGTATGTAAGTATCTGTATGTGTAAGTGAGGAAGAGGAGAGCTGTTAAGAATGTTGCAGCCAGACAGAAATTCTTCAGCACTTGAACTGCTTGAACACACTCCCATCTCTCTCTCTCTCTCTCTCTCTCTCTCTCTGTCTCTCTCTCTCTCTCTCTCCCTCTCCCTCTCTCTCTCTCTCTCTCTCTCTCTCTCTCTTTCTCTTTCTCTCTCTCCTTTTCCTCCCTTCTTTCATTTGCCAGTGATGAGCACCAGAGGGACTACCTGCTGGAGAGGAGGGATCTGGCCATCAATTTCATCTTTTCCCTTGTGCTCATAGATGTTCTGAAGCAGGTGTGTTTGTGTTTCCTGTCTGAGCCCAGTCCCAACAGCACACATAAGTGTCATCCAAGCTGTTTGGACATGGGTAGTTCACAATAACATACATTCACACTGTAATCAGCCTGTTTCATTAGGCGTACCTACATTATACTGTGTTTTTTACCTGCATTTATAAGTCTCTCTCTCTCTCTCTCTCCCTGTCTCCTCCAAGATGCCTCTACACCCAGTGCTTGACACTTCGGTCCAAGAAATCATTAACTTGGCTTTCAAGCACTTTAAATACAAAGAAGGGTAAGCATCATCTTTACTGTATTATACTCTTTGTCCCTCATAAGCTTCTCCTGTCTGCGCTGATTTACCCACTTTCTGCCTTTTGTCTGCTCTTTCTCTCTTCTTACAGGTATCACGGTCCCAACACTACCAACATGCACACTGTAGCTGATCTCTATGCAGAAGTCATAGGGGTCTTGGCTCAGACAAAGCAAGTACCTTTTCATCTGAGTACATTGGAGTTACAGTACATAACCATGCTCTGTCCAGAACCTTTACACAAACACAAACGTGCAAGTCATCGCTTCTAGCCTTGTGAGCACATCAACTCACAGTTAACATCCTTCCATGACTACTGGCCTTAATAGATAGCAAATTACAACAGCAACAAAAAAAAATTGTTTTAAAACACATGTCTATTAAGAGCAGTTGTTCCTTCTACAAAGAGTTCAAACAGTCAGCAAGCCACTTGTTTTAGTGGTTAAGGCCTTGTAATTTCATACTTGGACTGGAATTCAAGCGCTATGTGTTTCAGTCTCCAAATCCTCGCAGCAGGGCATGAACCCTTGGCCTGGAGGTCTGGATGGTCAGCATCTAGATAAAGCACTTCTCATTCCATTACCAAGTCTGCTGCTGTCCAAAAAAAAACCATCTTTTTCCGTCTGGTTGCCATAGAGCTGTGTGTGTCTGCTTTCTTTCCTCCAAGTTTTGGACACCTTGTCAAGTGTCTTGTTGGCTGTCAGGTTTGGCAGGATCCAGAGGTATCGCAAGGTCTCATCTTGTTTAACTCTGAAGCCTTATATGACAGTACCAGACATTGTTTTTTTTTTTAATTATTTGTTTATTTACGTTTGTGCGTACACCTACTAATAGACTACTAACACTCATTCAACTGTGATAATCTTGTCAATTCCACATTAATGAGGTAGACCCTCTATGGAATCACGTACAGCTAAATATATAAAACCTTTTGTAAAATTTTTAGTTCACTACAATCGTTGGAGTAAATGAAATTCATTAAGTAATTCACCTTGCTGTAACAATTTTTTTGTGTGCGAATCATTTAAAGATATGACACAAATGTGTTTTGCTAGCTCAGATAGTAACGACAGCATCTGTCTACCATTGAGGGCAATCAAAAAAACAAACAAACAAGTCAAGAAAAAATGATTCGGATTCTGATTTGTCCCTGTGTTTCACTTCAAGGTTCCCTGCCGTGAAGAAGAAGTTCCTCGGGGAGTTGAAGGAGCTGCGCCAGAAGGAACAAAACCCCTACGTGGTCCACAGCACCATCAGCCTCATCATGAGCCTCAAGTTCTTCAGGGTGAAGATGTATCCCGTGGAGGAGTTTGAGGCTTCCTTCCTCTTTTTGCAGGTAATGAAGAAGCAGAAACATGTGCACGAGTTGGACGTCGACCAGCTGGATTCTGTTCAAGTTTCCAGGATCTTGTGCTACATGTCCTAACATATATGGAAGCACAGGGTATCTACTCTTTCAGCACGGTGTAATAACTTAAACATCCAATCTGTAGGTCACTTTGAGAATTTAGTGAGAGTTTAGCTGCAAGATTATATCAGTCTGCATATGGCTGATTACTAAAAATAGGCATAAAATATGCACGAGGTCAAAGTTTGTCCTTTTTTTACAGTTCTTGACTGTGATGATTTATCTAATGATCCCCAGCGATCAGTGAGCAAAAAATATTTGAAACATGTTTTCACTTCCGCAATTGCATGATCCTTAAGCCATTTTAACCCGAGAGTACATTACATCAGCCTCCGAACTAAATGGAGAAACACAGCCCACATCCTCAAACGTTGCAGTCTTGCAGAATGGTGTCGTCAGTGAGCTGAAGTTTGCACGGCGCTTAGAAGTGAGATTTTGGCTCGAGCAGCCTATGTAATCGTCTGGGCTGCGTGGCCATGCCTTGCTTCTGAGTGAAATCACTCTCCCCAGTATAGGTCTGAGCTTGCCTGGGAAACCTCGCTGTGTATTTAGCACCCTGCTCCTCTGTTACAGGAGTGTGCACAGTATTTCTTGGAAGTGAAAGACAAAGATATCAAGCATGCCCTGGCTGGTCTCTTCGTGGAGATCCTGGTCCCTGTAGTGGCGGTAAGGACTAGAAGGGTTTGTTGGGGACCCTAGAAATCCTGCCTTTCACTGATAACCAGTAGATGTTCAGTTTAATTTTGTGTGAATGATGTACAAATGTACACATGCGTACTTCCAACAACTACTGAATAAAGTGCCTAACCACACGTATCTGTATGTAACGGTGCAGTGTAACCACATGTATCTGTATGTAACGGCTGGGAAGGGTAACCCATGACTGCTGGTTGCTTTCGTCCCCGGTGACCGGCTGTTCGGTGCTCTCTGTTTCGACGGCAGGCTGTGAAGAACGAGGTGAACGTTCCTTGTTTGCGGAACTTTGTGGAGAGCTTGTATGATACCACACTGGACCTGTCCACCAGAAAGAAACACTCGCTGGTCAGCCAGTAGCTTTTTATTGCCCTTTAACCCCTATGGCAACATTCCATTTCTTTGCAACTTCCTGATATTTAAAAATAAATGTGATGGTGTAATACTGTGTGCAGGAGAAGGCTAACAGCAGCATAAGTTATACCCCTTTATCACCGTGATAAGTGCTGTTATTTTACATTTATGTGATATCTTTTGTGATTAGTCTAGGGTATGTTACAGTATTAGTGAACTTTTTTCCACCCAAGTTATGTTTAGAAGCTTTGCTGGCAAAATGTGGATGTGAGATATTTTTGGCAGTGCCTCATCGTTATGCCCCTGTCTCCCTGCTCAGGCTCTGTACCCGCTTGTGACGTGCCTGCTGTGCGTCAGTCAGAAGCAGTTCTTCTTAAACAGATGGCACATCTTCCTCAGCAGCTGTCTCTCCAACTTGAAGGTAGAGAGAAACTGCAGATTTATGTCATGTTTATCCTTTATTTAGATTTTATTTAATCCCAGATGGGTGGCTTGGGAAGACTGTCCTTATGAACCGAGGAAGGTTGAGTAAATGGATGAAGCACGGGGAGTGAAGCAGGGTGAGGAGTAGGGCGAGGGTTGCGTTGTGGGGCGGGTGTAGGGGTGGGGTGAGGGGCAGGGTGACGGCAGGGTGAAGGGGTTAAAGGGTGGGTGAGGGGTGGAGTGAAGGTAGAGTGAGGGGGTTAAAGGGTGTTTGAGGGGTGGATTAAGTGACCTTGTGTCTCAAGGAGTTTACCTGTATTTATCTGTAATTAATAAGAAATGTAGGAGCCTTATTAATTAATACTGGTTCATCACATTCATTAGACCCCACTGACCAAATCTTTTATATACTTGAGCGCTTTCAGTTCAGGAAAACCAGTTTTGTTGGAATTTTAGTTTTTATGTACTAATAGTTTGCAGGCCCTTTGCAATTAGAATTATTTTGGCCCTTTTTGAATCTTTAAAAGGCCTTTAAAATAATTTATAAGAAACTTTATAATATGTAATAAATGTGTGTGCTGTAGTGGTGGTGAACATACGGTTCTGATTCTCACAACTCGGTGAGGCGCAGGGTGTTAAAGGTACTGCTGCGCCTCTAACCACACGTCCACATTACAGAGCAAAGACCCAAAGATGGCCCGAATAGCCCTGGAGTCTCTCTACCGCCTCCTGTGGGTCTACATGATCCGCATCAAGTGTGAAAGCAACACCACCACACAGGGGTAAGTCTGTTCGTGAGCTGTGTAGCCCCGCTGTGTCACACGCTGCGATTAACAGGCCCACCCCCCCCCCCCAGAGACCCAGTTATGGGCAGGGCCCACAGGAAGCGGCGTTCACGTCACCTGGGCCGCACCATGAATGCCACCTTTCTCTGCAGATATAGAGACGGCCAGAGCAGCGTAATAAATAACACGACGCCCGCCCCTCCACCCAGAGCCCCTCCTCCCAGAGCCCCTCCACCCAGATGCCCTCCACCCAGAGCCCCTCCTCCCAGAGCCCCTCCTCCCAGTTGGCACAGAGCAGTGGTGTAAACAAAGTGCACTGCAGTGTCGAGGTTACAGGATGTGTGTCAAAGGTGGAGCAATAAATGGGTGGAGGCCCCAGTGGTGAGAGGGAGGAGATGGGTGGTGGATGTAATAAGCCTCCACTGGGAGCCACATGCTTTGTTAATGCAGCCACAGGCTTCCTGGGCAGCAGTGATGGATGACAACGATGAACAGGGTCTTTCTGAAACCTCCACATGCCTTTCCACCCTTTAACTGGTGATATATTAGGTCGGCCAACATAATTTGGCAGATGTTGATTGGGTGGATTTTTTTGGACAGAATGCCAGCAAGCTGCTGTTACTGTGGTAACAGCTGAATGAGTGTGACTGTGTCTCAGCTGGAGAGAAAGAGAGAGAGAGAGAGAGAGAGAGAGAGAGAGAGAGAGAGGGAGAGAGAGAGGGATAGTAAAAATCTTAGTGCAATACAAAAGAAAGTGCCTTTTGTCTTCACAGTATAGTGCCACTTAAGGTTGGAGTCACAAACACACTTGTTCCATGGGTGTACAAAGAGGTCAGGCCAGGCTTCTGACAAGGACTAATTAATCCCTAAATAACACTGTCCTAAAATTAACGACTTTTGGTGAAATAGGACAAGCTGATAATGTAATGACATCCCATTTATAGCCTACTGTCTTTTCCAGTGTGCTTTAGCCTGTGAAGCTTAGGGCAGTGTTTGGTGTCTGCTCCTAAAAGTAGAGAGTGTTGGTAGATATCTATCTATCTGTCTCTCTCTCTCTCTATCTATCTCTCTCTCTGTATATATATAGAGCGTATATGTATTGTTTTCTCCCATAGCCGGCTGAACAGTATTGTGAGCACACTGTTCCCCAAAGGCTCCCGCAGTGTGGTCCCTAGAGACATGCCTCTCAACATCTTTGTCAAGATCATCCAGTTTATTGCCCAGGTAAAGAGAGAAGTCTTCTTCAAGATTAAAGCACAGCAGAATGATCAAACAAGCAGGCAACACACACACACACACGCACAGACATACATTAAAGTGATCACACAAATAATGCAGTGTAGTGCTGCCTACTTGGTTTAAAACCAAACAGAACTGATTGCAGTGTGCAATGTTTCTATCAAACACTCTATACTGTGAATTGTTCATAATAAGTGTACATTATCTGGTATGATGTTAGTTTTCTTGATACTATGTTTTTTTATTTGCAGTATACTCACTCCACAGGTGATACTATAGTATTTATTTGCAGTATACTCACTCCACAGGTGATACTATAGTATTTATTTGCAGTATACTCACTCCACAGGTGATATTGTATATTATTATGATATGATATTGTTATTATTGATATTAAGTCGGTACGATCTGTTTTATCGTCTTTGCTCAATTATGTTTCCTATGTTCTCTCTGTTGTTACAGGAAAGGCTTGATTTTGCCATGAAAGAAATCATCTTTGATCTTCTGTGTGTTGGAAAACCCACAAAAGCCTTTAGCCTTAATCCAGAGGTACATGAATTAGTAGGATATTGTATGCCAAAATTCCCTATTATTCATTTGTCTTGCTCCCAATATCTCCATATATTCCTTTACCTCACGTGCTGTCATCCAAAAACTCTGTAGCACAGAACGTGACTGATCCACCGCACACACATTACTGTCAGTGAAAAGTGTCTCACGAGTGTCTCTTTCTGGATGTTAGAGGATGAATATCGGGTTGCGAGCTTTCCTCGTCATTGCCGATAAGACGCAGCAGAGGGACGCAGAGGCGGCCATGCCCCACACCGGAGCCGCTCTGCCGTCCGGAAACACCCTGCACCCTGTGAGGAAGACCTACCTGAGCAAGGCCATCACTGAGAACGAGGCCAAAGCCCTAGGTGCCCACCATCACTCATCTGTTGGTCTGATGAAGCGTGTTTGAGAGAATAATTATAAAAGTCACATACTGTACGTGGAAGTTCATGATCAACAGGTAGGAGGTGCACATGTAAAGCAAGGCTTGTTAAGTGATCTTTTCCTGTGTGTGTGTGTGTGTGTGTGTGTGTGTGTGTGTGTGTGTGTGTGTGTGTGTGTGTTCATGCGTGCCTGTGCATGTCCGTGTGCTGTGTTTTTGTTTTTTACCCTGTAGGAATGTCTCTCTATTATTCCCAAGTGCGCAAAGCTATTGACAACATCCTGAGACACTTGGATAAAGAAGTAGGCCGCTGTATGATGCTGACCAGTGTCCAGATGCTCAACAAAGAACCAGAGGACATGATCACGTGAGTCCGTTCAACTCCAGCCCTGCTGCTCCGAACTGGGCCAACAAAACAGTTCCAGAATGAATTCCAGCGTTCAGACGTGTTGTTTTATGTTCAGCTGCTGGTCGTTGGATGATCAGGAACTGTATGTGTATTTTCCTGGGTTCTGATCAGCTGGTTTAATTTGCAGACGGTCCTGATGGGGAGAATTACACATCGCTGTTGAGATATGAATAATACGTGCCTGTGATGAATCAGTGATGTAACAGGGAAGTGCGGTTCTGTGTAATAGTGTGTGACATGATACGTGTTTTCTGTGAAAGTGGTGAAAGGAAGCCCAAGATTGACCTGTTCAGGACATGTGTGGCTGCCATCCCACGTATCCTTCCTGATGGCATGACCAAGCTTGAGCTCATTGACCTCCTATCTCGGTGAGTGTGTGTGTGTGTGTGTGTGTGTGCGCGTGTGTGCGCATGAGTGTATCACTATGAGGCTGTGAGGGTGAGGGCATCATATCTGTAAGAGACAGAAAGAGAGAGAGACAGAGAGAGAGGAACAGAGAGACAGTTCTTGCCCTCATGAATGCACCACTGGTCATGTTTCAGGGTAACGCGAGCGCTCTGCCCGGCCTGTGGTTCAGTCGGGTGGCTCAGTGGACGTAAATCCTCATGTTTGTACCATGGGTCCACCTGACGTTCTTGCCTGAGTGCTGTTGGCCTCTCTATGAAGCTCCCTGCATGCGTGATAATCAGAGACTTCAGGAAGGCCTTAATTTAAACGTGTTGAAATATAAGGCAGAGTATAATGGGTATATGAAAAGGGGAAATTTGCGAATTTGTGGTGTACTATTCCAGCTCAGGGCTATGGGTTTTCCCAGAATTGAACTTGAAAATTAAACCACCTGCTGAAATATTTCTCTCCCATACTCAGTCATTTGTAAATGAAATACCGGCAGCAGTAGCAATGCTCCTCATTTTCTTCATTTGCAGTTTGATTACACATTATTAGATGCTTCTCTGTTTTTACATTTAACATTCAGTCATATGGTTTGATTTGCCTGATCAGCAATATGACATTTAGGAGACGTGCCTGATTATCAGAGAACATCAAAGAACTTTGATCAATGTTGCTACATAATTATACAGGTATTATTTTCTCTGCTCCACTGGATGTCAGTAGCTACAGTGAATTTAGACCATGTTTGTAGACAGATATACTAATTCCCACCTGCGATCGACTGCAATTTTCATAATGAGCAGAATTTGAGTGTTGAATATGACCTGGGGGCGTTGTGATGGCAGGTTAACCATCCACATGGATGACGAGTTGAGGCTGATCGCCCAGAATTCCCTGCAGAGTCTGCTGGTGGACTTCCCAGACTGGTGGGAGGAGGTTCTGCTGGGCTACAACGGATTCTTGCTGCGGGAGGTGACGGACACGCACCAAACACTACTGGACTCCTCTGTCAAACTGCTCCTCCAGCTCCTCACACAGTGGAAGCTGGCCCTCCTGGCCTCCGGCAGGAGCTTGGACTCCGAGGTGATCCTTGCAGATCTGGCCTGGGCTGGGCTGGGCAGGGTGCGAGTCTGAGTGAATATGGATGCGGTTGTCTGTGTGGTCTTCGTGTTGTTTTCTAGGCTCATGGGTGTGAGAGATTGTGGAAGTGAATCAAGAGCTGTTTGCTGAGCTGTTAATGGCATCTGAGAGCAGTTAATAACACTCGTGTCCAGTGGCAGTTGCTTAGCACAGTGATGCCATTCTGGTTCTCACGTTTCAAGAATCTAGTGTATGTGTGTGAATTTGTGTATGCACCTGTGAGTGCAGTTCAATTTGTGTGTGGCTGTTTTTGTAGGTTTGTGTGTGTGTGTGCATGTGTGTGTGCATGTGTGTGTGTGTGTGCGTGTGTGTGCACACATTTTTGCTCCATATGGATTGTATGGGTTTTGCTTTGTGTGTGTTGTATATGTCTGTATTCATGTCTGCTTGTATGTTGGCTTTTCTGTCTTTGTTGATTGTACTGGGTGCACTCACACATCTTTGTCTATGTGTGTTTGTATTGTGTGGCTGGGTGTGTGTGTGTGTGTGTGTTAGCTCTTGCAGGCTGCTCCAGGCCCGAGGCTGTGTGCTGAGCGCTCTCTTCCCTCTGCGGGGCTCCGTGCGCTAGAGGGTCTGGCTCTGATGCTGCTCTGCTCCTGCCACATCGCCACACGCAAGCTGGCCGTGTCCGTCCTCCGTGAGACACGCCAGCTGCTCCTCGCCGCCGGGCACCACGAGGTCAGACCCTCCCACACGCCTCTCAGACTTCTCAGGTTTATGTGCCAGTGATGGTGAGCTTTGGGCAGAGACACCCAACTGGAACCGGTTTTAAAGTCCATTCATTCATTCATTTGCAGTTCACATTACTTCTGGATAAGCTTTAAGACTGAGTTGTAGTTATAGTCCAGTCCTTTGCAGTGACAAAATCAGCTTCACATTCCTGTATCAGCAGCTTGAAAGGTTCATTCCAATTTATTATTATATCTTGTATTTATGTACCTGTGAGTGGATTTGTGGTTCCACAGCACACATATTAACAGATGAAATATTATTTATAGTCGAAAACTATAAATATGTTAAAACATGGCGTGCACATATATGAAAGCTGGCCTGTTTGGGCTCTTACCACGCTGTCCAGGAGGACGAGAGGCCCGTGATGGACGTCCTGGACGAAGCGAGCCCTCTGGTGCTGGAGAGTTTCACCCACGTGGTGAGCGACGCGGTGAGTGATCCTCTACGGTTTGGCCCCGCCCCCTGCTTGCCGCATACCCTGAGAGGCGGAGCCTTGCACAAGCGACCTGTGGGTGGCCAGAGTCACCTCATGTAGTTCTGGACCTCCATGCCATCTTTTCTTGATGAAATTATTCAGCGAGTCCTGGGAATATTATAGATTGGAATGATCAGACATTTACCAGCATATGTTTGCATACTGTAATAAGTCCCACCATAAAGTGGTATAATATCACTAGATCATGTGACTTCACTGCATTAAGGTCCCCTTGTTTGATCATAAATACGTTTATTTGTTCACCACAGTGCATCCCACTGCTACGGTTTTCTCCCTGCAAACCCCAGTTCTACATGCCCCCCACTCACCCCCGCCTCTCCCTTGGTCTCTCCAGGCATCCCTGCCTGTGGGCCAGAGGGCCGACCTGCAGTGGCTGGTGGAGTGGAGCGGAGCGCTGCTGTGTCGCCATGGAGACGTCCACAGCCCGTCACGCGTGTGGGTGGCGGCTCAGGCGGGGCGCGAGCCCTGGGCTCTGTGCCTCTACAGCCTGCTGAGGCAGGACCAGGTGCCCCGCCTCTGCCCCACCGCCCTCAGCCATGCCTGGGCCTGCACCTACACCCGCCTGCAGGTGCTCACGCCCCTCATCGAGCCCAGGTGAGCCCCCCAAACCCCCCCCCCCACCCCCCCCAACGCTCTCTGCCATTTTTTCCGCGCTCGCCGATGCCTCACCGCTGATGCATTCGGCCCGTCGTTTCTTAGCAACCCGGCCAACGCCAAAAGGACGAGTGCGGCAGGCTTGGGGGACGTCGGCTACGTGGCTCTGTGGAGGAACTACCTGATACTGTCCTTCGCCGCAGCCAAGCCCAGCATCATGAGTCCGGGGCATCTCCGAGCCTCCACCCCCGAGATCCCAGCCCCTGCCAGCGACAGCCCTGCTGGCTACGACAGCAAGGTGAGGCCCCGCTCCCCAAGTTACCCTTCAGTTGTACAGCACCTCGGGGGGAAACCCCTGAGCTCAGTAACCTAGGGCTAGTGTTCATGCAGCTGTAGTTTGTGCTGTGATTTGGTTATCTGAATGTTTGTCATTTTGTTATGACTATTCAACTATTGGCGTGTGTGTGTGTGTGTGTGTGTGTGTGTGTGTGTGTGTGTGTGTGTGTGTGTGTGGACCAGGTGATGGGAACGCCGTCTGTAACCTGCCTCCTGAGGCAGCTGGTTCCTCTCATGCGCTCTGAGAGTATGGAGATCACAGAGGCTCTGGTGCTGGGTTTCGGTCGTGCAAACTCCCTCATCTTCAGGTAACGCTGGCTGTGCTCAGAACCAGACCCACCTCACCTATCTTATATGTTCTTGGTAGCAACGGACTGGTTCATGCCTGAGGCTGCAATTGGCTTATTTTTTGCATCTTCTTGTATTATGGCCATTACATTGCAGACATGAGTGTTTCTGGATTTGTGATAGTCGAATGCATGCTGAAAGATGCAAAAAAAAGTATGGAATCTGCAGCTCTTGGGTGGGTAGCTCGAGCAGACACTCTGAGATAACAACAAAAATCACCACGTCTCTGGCGAACGTTCCTGCAATGGCAGGAATCGCTGGCATACCTGCCATGGTTCTGAAGCTCGTGACATTCCACATCGAAGGAAACTCCTTGCATGAAGATGAAGCATAAAATGGTTGAAGCAGGCTAATTTAAAAACACTCTTACAGAGGATAGTAGAGCACTTGTGCATAATAACGCTATTACATTTTAGCATTTAGCAACAGACTGAAAACCAGACACAAAGACCTAATTATATCTGGACACAATAAGAATCTTTTGACCATTTTCTTTTTTGGTCAGTTTAATTTTAGATCAAATATCCCTGAGTCTGAACAAACATGATAACTCGGGGTACTATTACAAAGTTCATTTCCCGGAGTCATTAAAGTATTAATGTGAATCAGAATAATTGTGCTATTAACCCTGAGTGGAACATATTGATTCCAGAACTGGGAGCATTTGATTGGTGCTGTTTTTCATGCAGAGACTTGATAGAAGAGCTTCATCCTCTGATGAAAGAAGCATTGGACAGGAGACCTGAGGTCAGTACTTGTGCCATAACGGTCTCTACATAGGTCTTACTTCACTGCGTAGGTCTTACTTCTCTATGTAGGTCTTACTTCTCTATGTAGGTCTTACTTCACTACATAGGTCTTCACATGTGTATCTTTACAAACACTGGAAGGCTAACAGTACATGTGCTGACCAACAATAGATACGTTTCCTGTTCTTACAGTGAGTGGAATTCTATCTGACCTTTTACAGTCAGGAGATACAAACTCACGGTGTAAAGTAGATACGACACTATATACTGTGTGTCTCGGTGTTAACGTATAAAAACAAGCCTGTGTTTCAACGAATGCTGTCCCAAACCATTTAGTGTGTGTAGGAAGCGTCTGTACCGGAGCTGTTCCGTGTTTATGAAGCTCAGCTGAACAGCTGTGAGAGCCCTGTATGTGTCAGGCTTCACT